>REGM01000047.1:511639-527423 GCA_004194415.1 Aurelia aurita
CCCCCCCCCCCCCCCTCCCGGGATTCTGGCCAACATGAATTCATACGAACAATGAAAAAATTATAGAAACGAACAGAATAGCAAAATATAATCTAACTGGGAGTAAAAATTATCGACTCAAGACTAGCATTGGCAAAAGGGGTGGTAAGTTTAGTCCTTTCATTTCAGCATAAGATTTCTCTAACATATTATTCACGTTTCTGAAATTAAGTACAAGAGTTGTAGTGGAAGTTTCAAAAGTTAGCTATCTTTAAGGGTGTGTATGATTGGCACCAATTCTGAAAACGGTAGACTTGGTAGACTCAGAATTTGTGTTTGATTGACTCCGAAATTCTCAAAGCGGTAGGTTTGGTAGGTTTGGAAGGCCTTCTAAACCTTCTGCTCCAAAAGGCAAAAGGTTTGGCAGACTTAGGAAAGATTCTCGTCTTCATTAGCAAACCTTTTTGGTAAATCCGAAACCCACAAATTTTAAGATGTTTGCGTTTGATTGGGAAATATATTTCCGTCTCTGCAAAGTCTACTGTTTTCAGAATTAGGTAGGTTTGGAATTACCAATCAAACACGCCCTAAATAATCTCATCCTCCACATTATTTCGACAAATCTTTGATCCTGGAATTTCACTGCGTTGCAATTTGATATACTTACTTGAAATTCTAACGTTTTTGGATTACCAATATGAACAGCGATTTTACAGCCATCTTTTTTGTTGATCCTTTCTGATATATCATCTCTAGAACACTGCAACAAGAAAAATGCCGAAAATTACTGTACATTTCTATTTCAATATATCATCATCATCATCACACTTTCCCTGTTCTTTCCATCGCATACTGTCCATGCTAAAATCCACATTTAGAAATATAAATCTTTTATAGAGAGAAATTAGTAAGAAAGATATATTTCAAGAAAAAATACAGATTTTTGTTTTATAACATTTCATCAGTAGTTTGAGGTTACGTTGCAGAATCATTTCATAATTCTTCTAATTATACAAAACGTTGAAGCCATGTTCAGAAACAGAGCTATTCGATCGTAACAGATCTTTAAAGGACAATTCCGGGGTTTGTAAAATTATTGTTAGAAAAAAAAGTTACCATCTCCTGAATCAAATGACGAACTTTTTTCCACATTTAGACTTGTGGTTCAGCTTTCAATTCAATAAACATCTTGGTAATTTAGGCCAAATGTCGCCACCATGGGTCTCCATTTTTTCCACGAGTATACGATAAGGAGGCTAATAACAATTCAGAGGCGAGAAAACAATAGGGCAGCCTCATTCTCGCGTTGAACGTGACGTCAGAACGCTATGACATTGTGCTTAATGACGTCACTATGCATTTGTCGCTGATTGTAAAACGTAATTTCGCAGAGAAAATACAATAAAGTTGGGAAAAAGTACGATACACCATTCACAACAGTATAATCTTTCATTTTATTATCAATCATACCAACACCGGAATTGTCCTTTAAACCTTATGGTGTAACTATGATTTTTGTTATCAAGTTAATCAGATACTATTATAAGGTACATGTAGAAGGAAGCTAATTAAATATACATACCAAGGAAAATGTCAAAGATTCAGTAAATCCAGCTTGTGCAATGGGTCCTCTCACAAGATCACACAGTTTATTCAATGGTAACTAGAGGAGAAAGAGCGACTTGTATAATATTCAATCGCAACATAATTTAAGAAATTCGTTGGTTCTTACTGTGAAGTAAAGGCACAAATAAATGCACGCAAATGTTTTTAGGAAAGATTAGAAATTGTTTGTTTGTTTGTTTGTTTGTTTGTTTGTTTGTTTGTTTGTTAGAAATAATCAAACCTGGTTTGCGATGCAATTCGTAGGAGGTATCTCTTCAGTTATATTGTTGTAACCATACGCAATTGCAATGTCCTCGTAAATGTCACATGGATGGATAACATCTACGAACAAAAAATTGTGATAAATATTAATTTTATTTTTTCAAGAATACAAATCATTGATGGATAACAACTAAAACAGTGCACAAAGAGCATAATGGTTATAACATGGTTTGTTCCGAGGATACAGGGTCACAAACTTGCATTCTAAAATTATAAATCATCACCTCCTCTCTGTCACCAAGTGAGACACAACAAAGACTTCAACAAATATATTCAACTTTCTCAGGCGTTTTGCTCCGTTTTCAAATTAGCAGTTCTTGTCGTTGATTATATTTCGAAAATGCTTTCCTAGATTCTAAGAATTTTGGAACTTTGTATAATTTAAGAAAATTTGATTTTGAAAGAATACGACTGCTAACGCATGTTCGAAATAGAGAAATGTCATAGAATTTTTGAGAAATATAAGTAAGATGAAAGGAAACACGTACCAGCTCTGGTTGGTGGAACTGTAATTTGAATTTTCTCTCCATTTTCAATCACTTCTGACTTCAAACACATCCTCGTTAAAATACCAGCTGCCTTTTCCGCTGAGATACTAAAATATGAAAAATTGTCAAAATTGACACATGTTCTCTCGAGAAAATTATTCATAATTTAGGAACGAAGGTTGGATTTAGGCTTCCAACAGGCAATAGACATGTAGCATACATCCTGAGGTCTGACGAGATTACATCATATATGGTTGGGAACGATCTGATAGTCACAATTGACACATGTTCATTCAAAAAAATTACTCATAATTTAGGAACGAAAGTTGGATTTAAGCTTCTAACAGGCAATAGACATGTAGCATACATCCTGAGGTCGGACGAGATTACAACATAAATGGTTGGGAACTATCTGATAGTCACAATTGACACATATTCATTCAAAAAAATTACTCATAATTTAGGAACGAAGGTTGGATTTGCGCTTCTAACAGGCAATAGACATGTAGCATACATCCTGAGGTCGGACGAGATTACAACAAATATAGTCCAGTCGGAGAGTGAGCCAGGTATCACCTGAGGAGGGAATTTACGGGATGCCAATTATGTAGATCAGATTTTCATGCTGATTACGAATATGGATGTTATTCATGCGAACGAGGCTGCTTTTGTTAGATATCACGTGAATTAGCCTCGTTTTGGCATGTTTTGGCTTGCAATCGTTTTTGATGCTTCAGTCGAACAAATGACACTTTTCTAGATCAGATTTTCATGCTGATTACGAACATGATGTTATTTATGCGAACTAGGCTGCTTTTGTTAGGTATCCTGTGATTTAACCTCGTTTTAAAGATCTGATAGTTTTGCAGCATGATTCCTCCAGGACAGTAATAGTTTGGCACTTCCTTAGTGATTTTTTGTTTAGTTTATTTGTGTAGTTGTAACAATATTTAATTTCTCTTCCTCCAACACACACGATCTACAAAGTCTAAAGACGGCCAATACACCTTTTAGCTATTCTAAAAAAGAGTCTGGATCGAGCGATAAATTTCGATTCGAAAGGTTCGATTGAGCGGAGTTAGGGCTTCTATTACTTTATGCACATTCAAAAATTAGTCAGATTTCTGCACAATGTAAAAAAATATCGCTCGATCCAGACTCTTCTGTAGAATAGCAAAAACGTTTATCATAGATTTCATTAAGAATAAAATTTTCCTGAACCATACAAGTGTAACAACATAACATCAAGGGTGTCAGTGCACCTATAATGTGATTAATAAATATTTATTTACCTTGTTTTGAGTGTTGTTGTCTTCTTTGTTTTGTCTTTCCCTGCCTTGGTTTTTAACAACATTTCTACTGACCTTGGCCTAACTGCTAAAATCGAATCTAACTCCCTTGTATGCCTGTGTGTAAGTGCGACTTCGTAGAAGAAAAGGTTTTAAACCACAAGCCAGAAAAGAAAACTTATTGCGGGTTTAAGACCTTTTCTTCTGGGAAGGCGCATTTACACACAGGAATACAAGGAAGTTAGATTCGATTTAGCAGTTAGGCCAAGGTCAGTTGAAATGTTGTTAAAAACCAAGGCAGGGAGAGACAAAACAAAGAAGACAACAACACTCAAAACAAGGTAAATAAATATATATTAATCACATTATAGGTGTCCTTACACCCTTGATAACATGTGACACTTACCCGATGCCAACTGCTTTGTTTGATTTTCCAATTTCAACTATTTCTTGTCTATATGGTAATTTCTAAAAGAGATTCAATTTTTCAAACAACATCAAAATTACTACATTTTGAAAGCGAAAGAAAATTAGACGAAAAAATGTCTGTGGTGATCTAAATGTTTATCCGTTATCGTTTGGAATAGAAAATAAGTTACTTACTGGATAAGTTATAGTGCTTCCATCTGGTTGATGTACATCAACGCTTTCAATACTAAGATAAAGTAGAAGGGTAAACTTTTAAATTTTACAACGGTAGTGTAGATTTTATGTCATGATTTTATGAAAGCACTGGGCTCAAATACCATCAATTATTCGAAAATTTCTAGCGATTCCGAACTAGCTAATCAGATTTCTTACCAAAATAATTTCTACCTTTGGGCTAGTCTGCACTTTAGCGGACCAGCTTTCAATACCGGCAAGTAATGTGTCATGGAGTAAGGGTTAGGGTCAGGGTTAGGTTTTGGAAAAGGGGTTTTTAGGGTTAGTTAGGGTAAGTTAGGTTTAGTTAAGGTAAGTTAGGGTTAGTTAGGGTAAGTTAGGGTTAGTTAGGGCAAGGTAGGGTTTAGTTAGGGTTCGTAGGGTATTTGATCAAATACATTCCCGAGAGATATGACATCAAGCTGGTCCGCTAAAGTGCAGTCGTCCCTACCTTTGTTGTGTTTGACACTCAACACATCAAAATTATTTATAAACTCTCCAATTGTTTGCTATTCATGCTAATTCTTTGGTAAAGAGAAAGGGACAACTTACACAAACGGTTCTTTGCAATACACACTAAACATCGTGACCAATGTATCGAGAACGATCGTGGCCTGAAATCGAAAGAGAAACATGATGTAGAAATGTGTTGCTAAATCGAGTAAACATTTTGAAAAGTTAGATCAACCAGCTACTTTGCATAACAATTAGTGAGAAAAGGTAAGGTAATTGAAGGGTTTGTGCAAGGCTAAAAGCTTGCACTTGCAAAGAGAAAAACAATCTAAAAATATCCCATTCAAATCAAAGTTGCTCACGCGCCAAAGAAAATATGCTGTGTATCTGAGTGTTTTCTTTGTCCTATTAGAGAAAATGTGTAAAAATGTGTTGCTAAATCCATTGAGTATCGAGTAAACAGTCTTATTCATAGACAAGCCTATTTACCATTGCACATTCCCTTTAATAAAAAAAAACCTAACAATGACCAAAGCTGTCCAATGTTTAATAAAATTCGGAAATTCAGATCGACCCTGTACTTAAAACTTTGGTGATAGATTAAACTACTGCCCTACCTTCCTTGTGCACATCAGTTGCAGTGCATTCTATGAAGGTTTATGCAGTGCACACTTGTTCAGTTGCAGTGCATTCATAAAATTTGTTGCTAAATACATTGAGCATCGAGTAAATATTGCAAAGTTCGGTCAGCCGGCCCCGAATTCCATCGATTGACGGACCCATCTCCAAAACAATTCCACTAAAATTGCCGAGAAAAGGTAAGGCAAAATAAAACAGAAACAAAAAATGACAAAAGCTGGCCTAAATTTTCACAGCAATTCAGAAATTCAGATCGATCCTGTTCGTAGAACTTTGGTGAAATACAAAACTTCTGCCTTACCTTATGAACATCAGTTGCAGTGCATTCTATGAAAATATTCTTTGTGCCTAAGGACATCTTTGAATGATCACCTACAAAGAGAAAGATGCTGTATGATAGCCAATCAGTTACGTCTAAACCAAGGGTTATAGAACTGTTCACTTACAACTCCAGTCTGTTATCTTTCAATCAGTTGTAATGCCCATACTTCTGCAATTTTTGGAAAATACAACGCTAAAAATGGAACATTTCAATGGAACAAACGAGAACCAAATCCCCCCCCCCCAAATTTAGGCAAAAAAAAAACCAATTCAAAGACTAGTTATAAACACAGTTGTAAAATATGCCAAAAGATGCTCCTTAGCAATTTGCCCTGTATCTCGAATGCAAATCAAGATCCCTGCAATTTCTTTGCAAAATAATCTAACATAAACAAAGAGAAGTAAACAACACATACCGTTAATAATAGGTGGCATTGAAAGAACAACATTGTTACTGTCATAGATAATGGGGTATAATGGTTCATTCTCGATTATGTGGAGATAATGCTTCAGGTGGTTATCACTCTGCAAAGATAAATAATCACGGGTGAGTTAAATAAAAAATGGATGTCTCAAATTATACTCATTACATAACTCTCAGTATCACTCATTGAATTGGATGGCTATCGCTCAAACTGAGACTTACGACCAAACGCATCAAAAATGGGGACTAATTTCAGGATCTCCGCGGCTTTTCGCGTGGATCCAATCATATCAATCACATGACATAATACTCATGGAATCCTGCATTCTTATTGGATATAGATGCTCCTTCTCAGGGTATATGATGCATGTAAGCATTTTCCAACGTCCTGAACCTTGTGTTTAACAAAAACGTGCTGGGGGTCGTGTAGGAATTTTTGCTTCACGAGGCATTCGGTTTCAATCAAATTTAGTCCCCAATTCGTTACTGATTGGATGTGAGTCCTTATATGAGAGAATAAAAATCAGATTAAAAATATTGAACGAATACAAGGAGTCACGTCGTAAGTCTAGTCTCAAATATATAGAGATAGGGAATTGTGCGTTTTAATGTACTTTCAGGATAGCNTCTTTTTTTAAGATTTTGAACCAATGCTTGCACCTTGCTATACTCATTACATAAGTCTCAGTATCGCTCATTGAATTGGATGGTTATCGCTCAAACTGAGACTTATGACCAAACGCATCAAAAATGGGGACTAATTTCAGAATCTCCGCGGCTTTTCCCGCTGCTCCAATCATATCAAAGATATGAATCACATGACATAATCCTCACGGAATCCTGCATTCTTATTGGATATAGATGCTCCTTCTCAGGGTATATGATGCATGTAAGCATTTTCCAACGTCCTGAACCTTGTGTTTAACAAAAACGTGCTGGGGGTCGTGTAGGAATTTTTGCTTCACGAGGCATTCGGTTTCAATCAAATTTAGTCCCCAATTCGTTACTGATTGGATGTGAGTCCTTATATGAGAGAATAAAAATCAGATTAAAAATATTGAACGAATACAAGGAGTCACGTCGTAAGTCTAGTCTCAAATATATAGAGATAGGGAATTGTGCGTTTTAATGTACTTTCAGGATAGCATTTCAAAGAAGATAAAAGTTAACTTACAAGAATATTGTTTTGTTCAAAACTCGGTATTACTGCTCAATATAAAATTCATCAAGCCCCCAAACTTCTGGCAATAAATTCCTCCTTACAACTCCGTAATATTCCCCTGTCTTAACCATATGATCTACACTATCGACAATCACAATGATTTATATTGAGCTTCTACAACTGCGGGGTAAAAGGCTGCAAATTGGCAGTTATTTCTTACCTTGTAAAGTTGCATGAGCTCTGTTGCAGTCATTTCTTTTGTCTAAAATAGAAAATCATTATGTCAAAGCCATGTCAAACAACTGCAATCCTGTTCTTGTTTTCAATTCTACCTGGAGCCAAGAGATGACGGTGTAAGTGCTCGAATCATCTACTTAGATACTTACAGTCAATCTGAATTTTAAGTTTCATAGGTTTGGGCTATTATAGGCCAAAAGCAATTTAGTTGATTGTTTCAACGCACAACATTTGAGAGAAACATGCGACCAATTAAAATGACCACATTTGAACCTGCAACTACTGACTTACTGAGCTATTACTCATTATTTCTGAGCTGTACTAAGCCAATAATAGGAGGGCAATACCGAGCTTGCGAGGTTTTGTGCAGAGGCTGAGGGTTAATATTTTCGGTATCGCCCGAAGGAAACAGTTATTATATGGTTTATTACCCTGCGGAAGGGCTAGATAACTTCGCGTCCTGACCATAGGGTAATAATGAGTTATAATAAAGCTTCTACAAAGTATTTATAAGCTTATAAAAACACAGCCAGTAGTTTTAATGACACATAAAGGGTTACGTTTATTACCTGATTAAGTGCTTTGAATTTGATGTCATTAGGTGGTTCCGCAGTGAAGCGAAAAGGTCCCTTGATTTTATCTAAATCGTGCAAACCAATAGCCACGATAGCTCTTTTCCTTCCAATATTTTGATGCAGTTTTTCTTGAAGCTCGATGAAACTGGTGTAAGAATCCTATATGAAATGAATGAAAATTTAGCGCCACATTTAAAGGGAATCTTAGCATATAAAAGACTTTGATCAAAATAGCCGTGCAAAGACAATAAGCCGTGACACGTGCTGAACCATATTTGGGTAACTGATCTATGTCAACAGGAAATATTGATATCTGATTGGCTAGCATTTGACCACAAGTCGCTTGAGCCATTTCTATATGCTTAGATTCCCGTTGATAAAAACAGTTGAAAAAAGAAATAACAAAATACACATGACAGGAAGAACTGTAAAATATTAGCAAATGCCCAACGTCCCTGCTAATAGATTAACATGAAAAGAATTATCAATTCAGATAAGAATTCTTTTGATGAATTCTCTTGAGCACTAGAAGAATTCTTGTCCTGTATGAAACAATTCTTTGGAAAGAATTAATATTAAATGTATCAGATGTTATGCGAGTATTCCTTCTAGGCAAGGAAGCGTTCTTTCTTAATGGAGACTTCCTGAGAACATAAACACATTCTCACAATTTCTTAAAAATTCTTAGGCAAGAAAACAGTGTTGCACAGATGGGTTGTATTGCAGAAAGGGCTGGTAAAAGATGAACATCAACAAAATGATATTGCCGTAGAAATATTGGCCAACCAGTCAGACAACTAAATTTTTTAAACATAAAACATCCTGGCTAATCCATTTCATGCTAGCTTTTACCTGTGTGAAAGTGATATTTCTAAGAACTGCAGAGACACAATGTGGTCTGACATTTGCTGTCTAGAAAGAAAAGAATTACATATATATCACAAACAGGACATCAATCTAAAAGGTTTTATTGATTACCAAAAAGAACAACTTAAATTTAAAATTAAACTTGAAATAAATAACCCCTGCTCTGAGCTAGTAAATTTGGCTTTATTTTTTATGAAAGCTACAGCTTTCTCCCAGTTTTAAACAACCAAAACACTCATGTCTAAAGATTTTCCCAAAAGCTTCAATTTCAGTTGATGCTACGTTAATTCAATACAAAGTGAAAATATTAAGATTCATACCTCAGGCTTGATTTGCAGCGTGTGATGGTTAGCTGGTTTAACTGCTTTATACTGAGGAATTGGTGACCTAAACACAGAATATCAATGCTAAAAAATAGACAATAACGCTAAAGATGATGGCCTCACAAAGCATGCTGGTAAAAAGCTCCCTGACTACCACCTAATGACATACAAGGTTTGGTCTAACGTTTTGACTAGCTAGCTGTGGTAAAGTTCGGAACAAGTAATCAATGTAAACAAATAAAACAAATTTTGTAATTCGAATGAGAATCTTCAATTCGAATCAAAACTTTACTTTTTTGCTTTGGAAAGGTTTCCTTTCGAACGAACATGTTGCACTCAAACTCAAGGTCAATTAGAATTCAAGCTAGCTAGTCGAAATGGCAGACTAAAATTTTTGCATCGTTAGGTGGTCATCAGGGAGCTTTTTAGCTGCATGATTTGCAGCAAAACACAACAGAGTCTTTGGAGCTGCCATCTTTAGCGTTGTTGTCTATAAAATGCATTTTGGGGATCTTAAAAATTCCTTGACAATTATTTGATGTTAATGAACACAAGGACTGTGCTATAAGCACATATAAAAATGATCTCATTAGAAACAAGAGACAAGTATTTTTTTACAGATGACACTTTTAAAATATATGCCCTGATAACATTTATGGCTGCATTTCTACAACCTCCACAGACATTTCTGTTCAAATTATGTTAATGGCAGATAACAAATAATTAACAAAACACACAATAAATCAGTTGATTGCTTGAGCTTTGTACTTACTTTCCAAGGAAAACAAGGAGACTTCTTGTAAGGCCTTCAAGGCAAAGCAGGTCATATCTGAAAAAGGGGTACAAATCTATATGGCATACAGGCCTGGCCGTTTGAGGCGGGCGATCGCCCGCGCGCGCCTCCACGCTCGCCTCAAGTCGGCGAGGCGAGCTACTCATCGCTCGCCTTCGTGTCAGTTCACGAGGAAATCGCTCGCCTTGTGCTTTCTTTCATTACTCATCACCTCTTTTAGTGAAACTAAAATATTGATAGGAAATTAATCCCCTTATTGTTTTGACCTCGAAATATAATTCCTCGCCTTTTAATCTCTTTAACACTTAGGAAGTAATCTACTCCTGTAAAATCACGCGAACAACCCAAAAACAAACGAAACACTTTGAAAAGCCACAGCAACACAAATTGTTTGAATGGCTTCGTTTACAAAAGTAATAAAAAAGGATCACCTGTTGGGCCAAGTACTTTCGAATAATATGACAACTTAAACTTATGACTGCCCTCAACTTATGAACAATATGACTGCCCTTGGAACTAAAATATAATTCTTATGAGAAGCTCTTTTGAGAAGCTCAACTCGCAGATCACCAAAAATTAAGAAACTTGCGTGCTGAAAAAATAGTACCTGAGAAATTCTTTATTTATTTCGCCTGAATCTTTTTAGTTCGTCTGAATCTTTTTTATTTTGCTTGAAGCATACTTCCACTTATTTTTGGTACTTTATTACTCGGCGAATGGAGTAATGTATAAACAGAGAATGAATGCTACTCTGTATTTATTTAATGCTCTATATTTAATTCTGTTCATAACCTCGTTAGTGAAAGTGTGGTTGACTTAAGACAATATACAACTGTCGTTTCATTTCTGTCAGAGAACAGCATTCTTATTTGAAAAGTTAGCTGTTTAAAGACCAGTCTTACATTTTGCTTTTATCAACGATTTACGGTAGACCGAGGAGAGCGATGTACCGCTCGCCTGCTAAAATGCTCACGGCCAGGCCTGGGCATACTGCAGCATAGGTTCCAAATCTTTAAAAAGGTTGGTGTAAAATCCTATGGCCTATGTCTTTGAATTAAATGGCTCGAAAGAAACTTTGATACTTTGATATAATTCTACTTTTCTGACATTTTTAATGTTTTCAGAATTAGAGGGTTTTTTCTTCTGTTCTAAGAATTCAAGAAAAAATTTGAAAAACACTTGAAACCATCGTAATTTCTAAACTTTTTGAGGAAACATGGAATAATTTTAAGGAAAACCATAGTTTGTGAATAATGTCTGCGATATGGCATCAAGCACAAGTCTTTTGATCTTCTAGTTTAAGATTTACAAATTTGATGACGTCAGATCTTTGAATGAGTTGAAATATAAAATACGATGTAGTTTTGAAAAATATTCAAATATTCTGAAAAGTCCAAGTAGCTAAAGTTGTCTTTTAAGCCAAAGAAATAGAAATAGGTCATAGAATTTTAAACCAACGTTTTTAAAGATTTGGAACCTTTGTTGCATAGAGCTGATACTTCAAGCATCATTCTTGATGCATTCCGAATAACAATAGAGTGTTGTCACGTAAATGCCTATGCGTGACAAAGTTAGATCATATTGAACCACACCACATCGCACCACAAAATTGCCTCAGATGTGAATTCAGCTTTTTAGACATGTATATATATATATAGTGCAATGAAATGATCCAGAATCACATGATACTTGTACTGTTGAATCATTTGATGGTAGAAAAGTAACAAAGTAACACAGAAAATTACCTATTTTCAAAAACTATTGGTTCTCATCTTTTACAAAACTAGGGTTGAATGGTTAGCAACTTTTGTCAAATTGGTTCCTTGTCAGCCATACAAACGAAGTAAACCTAGTATATTGTATTTTCAAGATAAGGCCATCTCACTCACCTATTTGCTGGAACATCAATTTTGTAAATAATTTCATCAGATGCCTCTGCAGCCTTTTCTTCTCCTTGTTCCTTTGAAATCATTTGCTTTTCTGAGGTCTACAAGACATTGGATAAATCAAAGACAAATTATTGTGCACTCAATACTGGCTCAAAGAATTAATGCAGATCTGTCTCATTCAACATTTGACGCGGGCAGTCAATGGCCCACCTCAGTTGAGTTGCAAATGCTATTTACGTCTTTTACCTTACAATCATGAAGAGCTTTACAATCATGAAGACAATAAACTCTCAAGACAGTAAGTGGATACAATAGGCAGATCAATGAAATATTTTTAGAAATGAAACACCTTTCAATTAAGTTGTGAATTGTTTAATTACTTTATATTTCTTCTTAAACTTGTTTTTATTTCGCTTTATATTTGATGAGTACTGTATATTTCGCTCTTCAGAAAGACTTATATAAACTATATCCGTGCCCAATTTATCACTGATTTATCACCAATTGCATCAACAAATAAGAGATTGGAACGCAGACAAAGTCAAAACAAATTTCTGTCCTGATGTATATATTTCAAAACCTCTGCTGCCAATATGCCAAGCCAATTGTGCTCCTTTATTCTGCACATCAAACTTCTATGTCGTTTTGGCTCTGTGTTAATTCCAATTTTTTTATATACATCATCAAATTAAGAGATGGGAATGAGTACAAAGTCAACGCAATTCTGCTACTGATGTTTGTTTTGTCTCTGCCAATATGCCAATCCTTTTTTGCTGTCTGTGCTCCACATCATAATGTCCTTTTGCGTTGGTGCTTCCTCCAACCTCTCAATTGCATCATCCAATCAAGAGATTGTAGCAACGACCAAGGCAAAGTAATTTCTGCCATTGAACATCTATTTCAAACCTCTGTGCCAATATGCCAATCCTATTTTGCTCTCTGTGCTCCATATCATAACGTCCTTTTGCCTTGGTGCTTCTTCCAACCTCTCAATTGCATCATCCAATCAAGAGATGGGAGCAACGACCAAAGGCAAAGTAATTTCTGCCATTGAACATGTATTTCAAACCTCTGTGCCAACATGCCAATCCTATTTTGCTCTCTGTGCTCCACACCATAATGTCCTTTTGCGTTGGTGCTTCCTCCAACCTCTCAATTGCATCATCCAATCAAGAGATCGGAGCAACGACCAAGGCAAAGTAATGTCTGCCATTGAATATGTATTTCAAACCTCTGTGCCAACATGCCAATCCTATTTTGCTCTCTGTGCTCCACATCATAATGTCCTTTTGCGTTGGTGCTTCCTCCAACCTCTCAATTGCATCATCCAATCAAGAGATTGGAGCAACGACCAAGGCAAAGTAATGTCTGCCATTGAATATGTATTTCAAACCTCTGTGCCAACATGCCAATCCTATTTTGCTCTCTGTGCTCCACATCATAATGTCCTTTTGCGTTGGTGCTTCCTCCAACCTCTCGATTGCATCATCCAATCAAGAGGTGGGAACAAGTACCAAGGCAAAGTAATTTCTGCCATTGAACATGTATTTCAAACCTCTGTGCCAATATGCCAATCCTATTTTGCTCTCTGTGTTACACATCAAAATTTCTATGTTCTTTTGCCTCAGTGTTCAATCTTATTTCTTAATTGCATCAACCAATAAGAGATTGAAACGCATACAAAGTTAAAATAATTTCTGCCACTGATGTATTTCAAAACCTCTGCTGCCAATATGCCAAGCCAATTTTGTTCCTTTTTTGTAGATGAAAACTTCCAAGCTATTTTTTCTTGGTGCTTCCTCCAATCCCTTCACTGAATAATCCAATTAAGAGCTTGAAATAGGTACCAAAGCAAAGCAATTTCTGCAAAATACATCCTTTTAAGCCTGCCTGCCAATATGCCAAGCAAATTTTTCCCTTATTGATTGACTCATAAAATGTGCAAAAAATAAAAAATGACTTTGTGGTATTATTTCATCAAATTTATGAGTAGCTAGGAAGATCATTTAGATAGAAAATAGAAAGAAAAGTAAAGAAAGAAAATTTAAGAGTATCTCACCACTTCATCAAGTTCCAATCCATAGTCAAAACAAAGCTCGTCAAACTCTTCATCAGCTGCAAAAATATTCATAGGAGATTGTGGGATCTGGAACAACTGACATTGATAGGATAAACTAGTTCCCAGGCCCCAGGATGAGGGACGGTGCACGAGGTGTGAACCAAGATGATTAGCAANAAATGACTTTGTGGTATTATTTCGTCAAATTTATGAGTAGCTAGGAAGATCATTTAGGTAGAAAATAGAAAGAAAAGTAAAGAAAGAAAATTTAAGAGTATCTCACCACTTCATCAAGTTCCAATCCATAGTCGAAACAAAGCTCGTCAAACTCTTCATCAGCTGCAAAAATATTCATAGGAGATTGTGGGATCTGGAACAACTGACATTGATAGGATAAACTAGTTCCCAGGCCCCAGGATGAGGGACGGTGCACGAGGTGTGAACCAAGATGATTAGCAATAAAACTAAAATTATTGGCAATTCTTAGCCTGCGTGCAGACTTTGGTCCAGTGACCAAAGTCTGCACGCAGGCTAGCAATTCTGGTCAATGCAAGGTAATACTTTTTGAAAACTGAGAATTGTTGATGAGTTACCCGACTGCATTCCAAGTAGGTTCCACACATCTGTGGTGGGCAAAGTGGTCTCAAACAATACAACAAAACAATGCAAACAATAGAATATTTTGTTCTTGGCAGGAACCTGTGGCAGGAAAATTGGGGAAATTCTTTGTTACAATTTCAAGTATGTCATTAGTATTATGGCATATGTATTTCAAGGATTTTGACATGTGTATTGTTTGTATTGATTGAGATAAGATTGGAGGCAACTGGCCTATCTGAAAAGACGGACCACAACCTTGACTCATGGGTTTGATAGGTTTTTTCGAATTTTGATTTTCAAGTTGTATTGGTTGTTTGTTTGTTTTCTAATTTTGCGTTTTTGTTTCGTAATATTTTGCAAAATGGGTGCTCTCCTCTCCCTTGCGGGTATTTTGCGTCTTTAGCCTTTTTCTAAATTCTGCATATTATCATATCGTAGAATAATTCTATTTGTAGTCAATGATACAGCGACATATACAAATATTGGCATATCAACAATCAGTGTTTCTATGGGCCTAAAATCAATTTTATAACTTCAGTAGTGTGGAAGATGTTGATAAAATTTGGAAAATCCAATTTAAGAGTTTTTAACTTTCGAAACAATGTCAGAATAGCGCATTTTTCAGCTTTTGATTGATGCCAAATTCGCTGAAGTTAAACATAGGAGACTGGAGTGGCGCGCGATTAAACACTCAACTGACATATAATTTAAGACATAGTTTAGTTTTATGGGCTGATGTTCCAGACTGCAGAGTATGGCAGTTTCCAACGAGATCTCGGGTGTGCAAGAGCAAAATTTCAAGTGTGCAAGTGTGCACTTTGGTATAAGTGTGCACTAAAGTGTGCACACAAATTTTAAGCTTTACCTGGAAGCTATTTTATGAGAAATTCAAATGAGTTGAGTAAAATTTAACTTGAAAAATGCAAGAAAACTCCTTTGAAACTATTTCTTATTTTGTTATTAAACAGATACAAAAATTTTTTCAATTCATCCCCTTGGGGCCCTTGAGGAAACCAAATTCTTAATTTGCTCCGAACAATAAGAGGGCCACACCAATGCCACGCCCACCCAACACACTGCCATACCCATTACCAGGTGTGCAGTGACATTTTAGGAAAAATATCTCGGGTGTGCACTTGCCATACTCTGCAGTCTGG
>REGM01000047.1:530251-546860 GCA_004194415.1 Aurelia aurita
AGCCAACGAATGAAAATTCACAACTTTTTTCGAGATCAAAGGAAAATTTGACTCTCCTGCAGTAACGATAACGGTGTACCTATATTTTAGACCACCGTTATTCTTACAACGTGAGTAAGATTTTAAGCCAACGAATGAAAATTCACAACTTTTTTCGAGATCAAAGGACGATGTACCTCTCATGCAGTAACGATAACTGTGTACCTAGATTTTATATACAGCGTTATCCTTACAATGTTGCAAAGATTTAGAGCCCAATTTTGCAACTTTTTTAGGAGGCCTATGGAAAATGTGCTTCTCATGCAGTAACGATAACGGTGTACCTAGATTTTTTCTATACAGCGTTATCCTTACAATGCGAGTAAGATTTAGAGCGAAGAAAGAAAATTTGCAACTTTTTTTGGAGGCCTATGGAAAATGTGCCTCTCATGAAGTAAAGATAACTGTGTACCTAGATTTTATATACAGCGTTATCCTTACAATTTGAGTAAGATTTAGAGCCAAGAAAGAAAATTTGCAACTTTTTTTGGAGGCCTAGGGAAAATATGCCTCTCATGCAATAACGATAACGGTGTACCTAGATTTTATATATGCCGTTATCGTTACAATGTGAGTAAGATTTAGAGCCAAAAAAGTATATTCTTAACTTTTTTTAGGTTTAAGGATAATTTACCTCTCACATGCAGTATCGATATCGGTGTTCATAGATTTTATATATGCCGTTATCGTTACAATGTGAGTAAGATTATGAACCAACAAAGGAGTTTTTGGAATTTTTTGGAGGTCTAAGGAAAATATACCTCTCATGCAGTAAAGGCAGCGGTGTACACTCTCGTCGTCAAGATAAATGAATTTTCAATCCAATTATAGTGCTGCTCATCCAGGGAGTTCCCGTTCGCTGTGATGTTGCAGGAAGGTTTACAAACCTCTCTGGTTTTGCCTTTAACGTCAACATGAAATGTTTCATGTCATAACTCCATTTTCAGATAACTAATTCCTTTTTTCACGATATGTCAAACTGTAAGAACAATTCCCTAACATGTAACTAGAATAAATAGAAGTTTCCAGATTCAGAACTTATTTCTCTGCATTTACTCAAACGTTGGTACTTTTTTTGGACACCCAGTATACACTGACCATCTTTATGCTATGCTACGAAAGTAGAAGTCAATGAACAAATGAATCTTTTGTGGGACACCCCTGTAGATACTGCCCATCTTGGTGCTACTTAAGTAGAAGTCGATAAACAAATGAATCTTTTGTGGGACACCCTGTAGATACTTCCCATCTTTATGCTACTTAAGTAAAAGTGGATAAACAAACGAATACTGAGATACAAGTACGCTTTGCAACGCTTTACAAAGTTTATGTGAAAAAATCTTTAAAACAAACTAAGACTACATCCTGTGCACAATAAGACTACGATCCAACACGTCAAAGCTAAGTGATGATACAATGCATTAAAGCTGGGTACTCACTGAGCGTTTAAGTGCGTTTAAGTGCGTTTATCTTTGCGCGTTTAAGTGCGTTTAAAATCCCGAAAAATAAACGCCCACATCATACTCACTGAGGGTTTAACTTAAACGCGCTTGGATAAACGCACTTAAACGCACTTAAACGCACTTAAACTCGCAGTGAGTACCAAGCTTAAAAGTCAACGGTGAAGCATCAGCAGTAATACTCCAATGTTATGGCAACAATTCCTTTCAAAATTCCAAGAATTTCTCGAACTTCTTCCAGGAACTTCCCATCAACAAGGCTTAATTCCTGTCCACCTTCTTCGATTTTTGCTCTCAAATTCTCCATTTCTGTCGATATTTGTGCAACAATTGGCAGTTGGCTCCGGCGTAAAGCCAATATACTTGCTCCATACTTTCCACCATTCTCTACGAAAACTTTGTACATCTGAAGGCAAACCTAAAGGGGAGAATGATTTGACAAAAGTTATCGACTTAGCTTAGAAAAACTGGGAAAAATCACTTGAATATACATTCAGCTATCGTAGCTGCTGGCTTTCGCTACAAAACGATCGGTTTTCGGGTTGCAACATAATTAGGCCAACGCTGAAAAACATTTAAACTTTCTAGATACCTTTTGAAATTGTGAAGGATACCAAAGTCATAATCTGAAATCTTAAAATATGCTTAGGTATTTGATATTTAACCAAAATACAGTACAGGCCTTGCGCACATTAACATGACAAGAATTCTTGAGCCATATGAAAGACTGTATATTTTAGTAAACAAGAATTCTTAGGCAGGAAAACCATGATAATATGCACATGGCCTGTACTGTAGCAGCATTCAAAGGTTCTGGAGAAAGTGATGATTGCAAATGGCAAATGCAAACGTTCGTTAACACAAAAACTTTTATCTTTTCCATAGCTTTGTGATCTTTCCTGAAAGACCCAAAGCTAACCATGATCCTTCGCGGCGCCAAAGTCGACTGTCGTATTATCTGAAAGTCATTTGTGGCCTAGGTTCTCTTTGTTTTGCTTTTCACTCGGCTCACAAAGGATCATAGTTGACCATGGATCTTTAAAGCGCAAATTTCATCTGAAGGAATTACAAGGTGAATAAAGGTCCAAGCAAATCAACAGATATCTTTGTCCACTAGTCTTTGCTACTTCAAAAATCGCTCTGTTATACGTCAATCAAAAACATCAAATGCAATTGTTACGAAAGTGTGTTTTGTTTTTACCTCTAGAGGTCTTTGAGATGTGGATGTTTGGAAAATGCTAAAGTTCCATACACGGCTCATGTCAAAATGATGAAATAATGAAACGGGTCAATGAAAATGGCAGATCACTCAACCCCGGGGGGGCCACTCCTATACTTTTCTATAGTATCATGCTCGTACAAAGGTGCAACATATGCACCCTAAACGCCGACCTTTTTTAGCAAAATACATACCCTAATCGCGGAAAATTTTCTTGAGAACATACCCTTTCCCGTGTCACATTGAATTTGTCAAGTTTAGGTACCCTAATCGCGGACAAGTCACGTATCAAAATTGTTGATGCGACCAGTGTGATTCTGTGTGATGAATCAGGGACGAAGAGTTAATCCTAAAGTAGCTGAATTTGCGTAACACATTATCCTATTTCGAATTCTATTTTAAAATGCTTGATTAAAAATATCATCACAGAAGCGTTTCGATTTATCAAATGCAAAAAAGTACATCCTTTTGTGAAATTACGGTCGAATTGGCACCCCTAAAAAAGGGCCCGCGCGGGCCCGTGCCTACGTTGAAGAAAGGTACCCTTTCCCGCGTTTTTTTGTACGAGCATGATAACACATCAGGTACCAAGTGGCCCCCCGGGCGTGAGTCACATTGATATAAAAAACTATTTCCATACAAATCTTTAAAAACGTTATGGCATAACTTTTTCCAAAATGAGTCACATTGACATAAAAAAACTATTTCCATCAAAGCAATGATTTTACCGACATTCCTCTCAATGTCGCATAGGAGCCCTCAGAATATTGCCAAGCCAAGATCTAATTAATTTTCTTTATAACATGCCTCCTTCCTGAAAAACACAACACACACAAATATTAGCACGGCACCATTGACCATTAGCAGTTCGGAAAGCATCCAAACACAAAAGGCAAAAGTATGCACTTTCGTACAATGTGTGTAAATCTTTCGCAACCATAGAAACCAATCAGATACCATGAACTCGGAGCTGCCAGCATGTGTTCCTCTCAGTGAAAAAGGGCGTGCTTAGCGACATTTGACTTTTTTCACCCCATTTTAGTCCTACCGTTCAAAGTCAACATTTTATTGAGGTCATTCTCTGGTGAGTCCCCCACTTCCAAATTACCAGAAGATCGTTGATCTATTTCCCTCTGTTCCAAGTCCCCTTTCTTTCTATCCTGATCCTATAAGAAACTTGGGTCTGGGCCTTGCAGTAGGGTTTCTTGATTTAGCACCCAATTCTTATAGGAAAATCTTCTTATAGAGTTTGAAGTTTCTTTATTTGAATAATCTAGCATAATTCAAAGAGGACCGCTTTCGCTCTTGGAAGCCAGAGAATTAAAAGAAAGAACAAATCATAAGCAAAACCTATATTTCTTACAATTATTTGGGTTGGTAATATCCATATTTGTTTAAAAATATTTGTTGAATAGCAGGCCGCTCGCCTCTAGCCACAGCCCCTCGACCTGAAGCCTGCGTTTTACCAACCTAGAAGCCTGCGNGGGCCTGCAGATCGAAAATACTGGGTGGGTATGCCCGCTACTCTACCGGTTGTAATTGCGACATCCAGGCAAACAGGTAACTTACCAATCTAATTGATCTCATCAGCGGCACTCCCTTACTCAGTCTTTGTATATTCCTTAGAAGATCAATCCATTCTTTAATGGCTGCTTCTAAAACTTCCAAATGCTCTCTGTCCTCCTGCATCTTCGCCAATTTCGTCTCTATCTCACCTTTCTCTTTGTCATCCGTCTCATTCTCAAACTCAAGAGCACGGATCGACGCATTTGCACTCATAACGAGGCTTCCGATCACAACATTGGCATCCGTGTACTCAAACGATTTCGATCTTGCTTCTGGATATTTGAAATTTGTACCTTGGAGTTAAAAAGTGTCATTAATATATTTCCTATTTTGAATGTAAATAATTATTATCAGGACTTACGTCTGTGAGCAGTATATTTTATCAGACTTCTTCCATTGGGTTATCATTGTGCAGCTAGCATGTCAACTTAGAGGCAGCTTAATTGGTTGAAATCGATTGTATCGATTGTATCGATTGTACATGCAATTTTAAGAACTTTTTTCAGCTCAGAATCCTTCAAAACCATTAATAATATGTTGTTGAATATGATGAATATAATGCAAGAACTGTTGTATAAAGATAGGTTCTTGGGCAGAAAGATACCACTTGACGTTTTATATTTATAATGCAACCAAACAGAACGATAACTATTTACATATTATTAGGTAACCATGTTTGCTAATTGTGACCTACTTCGACAAACTCTAATCAAAAACTCCTACTTCAAACCGTAAGTCGTGAGTTGTCATGCATTCTGAAACAAAGGTGGGAGTGGCTGGCACTGTCACCAGCCGGGAAGGGGACTGGGGCCAACCCAACACGTGGACTTTAGTACGTCATCACAACAAGAACCAGATGTTTAGATCTAGCCTTCTTTTTCGATTTATATTCATGCCTTCTCCTTGCAATTCTTTTTTGCAATTGCAGCGAGTGACTTAGACTATGTTCACACTATGCCCACACATTTTGAATACGGTGAAAAATGTGACAGTAGCTAAATTTTAGCTAGCGTTCACACGATACCAGCACAATTTGAAAACGGTAGGGAATTTGACGGTAACAAACTCGTTGCAATTTCCACAAGAATTTGATTCCAAAGAAATGCACCTACACCTCAAGAATCGATCAGCCTCGTTTTGAAAGCGTCGAAAAATGTTCCATTTTCATCGTTTTCAAGTGTTCACACGATGCCGTTTTCAAAATGTGCCGGTTAAACTTCCGTTTTCAAAGTCTACCGTTTTCAAAATCTGCCGGCAAAAAATGTGCCATTTTCGCCTATCCGTCATATTTTTCACCGTTTTCAAATTGTGCCGGTATCGTGTGAACGCAGTCTTTGCCACCAAATCTTCAGTTATTTTAGGCATACTTTGTTTACATTTGCAATTTCACTAATCGGCCATATAAATCCTTTTTTGCGATTGCTGATCTCTTTGTACTCGCTTGTCAATCAAGAGCAATGGACCCTATTTAGGCCTTCACACACAAGAATTTGTGATGGCAATCAGCTCACAAGATTCAATAAATTCCAATGTAATTCAAGCTTCAGTCGACAGTGTGAGCTTTGCTCTACTTACCTTACCTATATGCTAACTTTTTGTCATTAACTGTGTGCTTAAAGGGTTTTTTTGCTGCATTTCGTTTCTGTGAGGTAACAGCTGAGAATGGGCCTAAGTAGTGTCATATGTTTCACTGTTTTGTTATGAGTGACTGTTGAGCAAGGTTTACCGCAGGGATACAAGGGACTTAAGTAACCAGTCTATGCTATTGTTACAAAATATGCATTTGTCGGCCATGTTTGTTTAATTAAATGATTTGAAACGTTATCAAAAGTTCTATGTTTGAAGCTAATCATAAAATTTCCAAACTTACCTAACCGTTCTTCTGGGCTCAAGAACTGATTCGACGTGCTGCTATTTCGTCTTGATATTTTCGTCATCGCATTTTTCCATCTTGGTGACAACGAACTTTGTTGCTGTGGAATAGCATTGGTCATGCTTCCTCTGCGTGGCGAATTGGGAGCTGTGGAGACGCTCAGTCTTCTAGGGCCATTCTTGTTGGAATGGTCATCATTTGGTGATCTTGCTACAAGAATCGAATGGATTAAAAGGAAAACTTCTTCAATGCAAATATGTGGGTAAACCTTNCGCGGAAAACAAATAACTTTTTCATACAGAAAAAGCTTTTTAATTCACAACGTGATTTAACCTGAAACAGAACAATTTTGACAAGTTGATGCGAACCAAACTTGGACTAAACAGCACACTATGCTGGAAAACACAAAAAACAAGTGATAGTGACTTTGAAATCTTGTAGAATCACAACGTTTGTACTTTATCAAAATGAAATGAATTAATTTCTTTTGAATTAAAGCGTCGTTTAATAAAGGTCAATGAAATCAGCAATAAACAAAATATACACGCAACGTAAATTAACGCGAATTTTCGAAATTGACGTAATTCGATGCAGCGTTAATCTCCTATAATAAGGTTGTTCTGCAGCGCAAAATTTTCGTAGGAAGGCCTTTGAGACAGAATATGTATATCTTATTATCAAACCTGTAGTCTGTTTTTTTCTTCATTTATGACTCCATGTTCAATCTCCGCTCGCCTCCTGCAGCAAAATCAAAATCACCTCCTCAAAGTACATCCTAAATATTCAATGGTGAATATCACGTTAGGACCAATTGAAGATAATTCAGAATGTATGTCCACCAGCTATTCAAGTTTCGCAGTTTCGCAATTCATCAAAAATCCCTTCAATACGGCAACCCTGAGATTCGATGAATAGGTAGGCTTAAATTGTGGTTTGCATTTGTTAATAGTTTGAAATAAACGCCTAATTGAGGTTTAAGTTTATTGACGTTCATTGAAAAGAAATATTTGATGAAACGTATAGGTTGGGAAGATATCTTTCAAATAATTTCGAATGTATGTATGGGTATCAAATTTACCTGCTAAACATAATTAATTGAGGAAATTACTGATAAGTTAAGACTGAGGCCACGTTTACACTTTACTGGTTCAGTTTTTATCTGTTACAAAGTTGTTACGGTTCAAGAGCGTTTACAGAGGGTGCGCAATAGGTTTGCCGGGATACGGCAGAGGCCGAGAAAGTGTGGGAACAGGGGAACGCCGTTCCCAGGAAATTTTTGGCAAGATTTTTAGACCGCAGGAAATTTTTGAAAAAAGGCTAAATTTTTATGCTGCCATCAAAACAAAAGAACCTGTTATAATTGTTATCGAGCAAACAAAATTGAAGTAACTTTATTTCAGCAGAATCTCGACAAAGAGGCTTGTATTTAGAATTTGGAAAAAGATTGGTCGTTATAAGTAATATATTTCGTCCAGGTCAACCTGTCATCGAGATTGTTGAAGGCCTAATAACAAACCGTCGGATTTTCAGACGAGAGTAATATTTTTCAATGCGATTGAGTAATAACCCAAAATCTAAGTTACGTCTTGCATACCCTAGTTTGACAAGACATTTGCTTTAGAGCTCTACAATCTCTGTGCCTATTTTTGAGCTGCCTACCTAGCATTCATTCTTTAACTTGTATGCAATATAAGTATTTGTTTCTGTTATGTTGAGTTTTTAAACCTTAAGTTGTTGGTTTATGAACATGTCAAATTTTACCAAGTAGCATGTGAACTATATTCTACCTACAACTTGCACGAACTACGCTGTACGATCCACTTAATCAATGTCAAATCAAAACAATTTTCGCAAGAAGTTTTGACGAAATTTTTGCCGTTCCCAGGAAGAAAAAAATTTTATCGGCCTCTGGGATACGGGATCATCAGCCATTTTTGACGAGCGGGATACAGCGGGGTACGATTCCTGGCTAGCGGGATACGGGATAGCCAAGAGCAGGGGGTCGGAATTAGAGTATTTTACTTTATAGGATAATACGGGATATGATGAAAATATGGTGCGGGACGGCGGGATGAAGGGATTCTATTGTGCACCCTCTTTACAATGCTCTAGAACAATATTAGTTATGGATTAGCAAGAATAGTGTATACGGAAGGCTGATCCATTCGACTTTTCATTTTTTTTACAGATCCAAAATTTAAACGGGGTGTGAGTGCGTTCTTTTTGAAAACACAACTTATTCTGTCTTGCAGCTATATTCTAGAATCAACACAATAGGACTGCAAAGCATGATTTTTTCATGACAATTTCTCCCAAAGGAAATATTTGTTTTCCNATAACTAGATTTGATACAAAAAATATGATGCCCATAATTTCAGTTTAATGGACCCAAAAATATCACTTTTGGCAATATTCTGACCAAGAAATATCGGACTTACCTCCCCGTATGTGCATGTGTTGGGTGTCCCCCCCTGGGTTTTCATTTTTGTTACAGATCCAAAATTTAAACGAGGCGTGAGTGCGTTCTCTTTGAAAACACAACTTATTCTGTCTTGCAGCTTTATTCTGCAAAGCATGATTTTTTCATGACATTTTCTCCCAAAGGAAATATTTGTTTTCCAAATGTGGAAAAGGGAGGACAAAATAATAAACATTTTTCTCACAACAATAACTTCTTCTAGTACCAAAAGCAGGTGATTATATTTCAGCAAGAAAATATCTTCGTTTTTTCAAAATAAACAAAAATTCCTTGCTCCATTCTTTAGTCAGCTTTCTCCGAGCTGCAATCGAAAGTTTACAAGAATATAAACAAATGGGGAAACTTGCTGAAATGGGTTTGATCAGTCTCCCAGTGCTATTTGATTATCTTGCTTGATCTGTGTAACAAATCTGGCTAATTAGCAAATATTTTCTTAGTATCAAATTATACTAAGTGGAGCAAGAAAGTGGTTTGTGTTCAGTCAAGCAGTTGCTCTCAACGAGTCAATTTCAGATTGGTAAGTTAATCATTTCAAGTGATTCGCTTTTTTGATGAAATTTTGAAGATTCATAGAAGTATTCTAAAATGATTGAATGACTTTAAAACTAAGAAACTTTTGTAATTTGCAGCTTTAATTTTCCCAGGTCACTCTAAAATGTTTTGACACTGTACAGCATTGACAAATGCTTTGACATTGTTTTGAGTGCTATTTCTGTCAATACTTGTTTTGAGATCTTACTACGTGCTATGGAAGCCCTTTTAACAAAAACGAATTAAATCTATATTTAGAGCATTACAAACTAAGAAATTCATAAGAAACTATTGGTAGGAAAAGTGTTTTAAAATCTAAGAAAGCTTTCTATAAAAGAAATGCGTATGAAACTTCAAGATGCTTTAAATTATTTTCTCCGCTCCATGCTAACTCTGTGATATCTTTCGGTTGAAATCTAATCTTCGACCAACCGCTTTATCTTAGAGACAAGTTTCCAAGATGAAGTTCATCGTTGCTCTCATCCCATTGCTATGCATTGGTTTTGCTCAAGGTAAATAGTCGATTCTACTATACGGTGTCCCAAAACGTTTGTGTCCCATTTGTTCGAAGTTGACAAAACGTTGACGAAAAACATCACCCCTATTTTGCCTTTTAGTTGTTAAATTGAAATTTGATAAGATTCCCGGTAAAATTCAGTTGGCAACAGACCAATTTATGACCTTTCAAAGCTAAAATTCGCCTGAGGACAGAAAGAAAGAACTTCATAAATATTTTTATAGGCAAGAAACACGCATATGTCATTTGTTTTCATCCTGGGAGGATGCTTGTGCTTGCTGTCAATGTTTTGAAGCTAAACACCAATTTGGTCAACATTTCTAGTCCGTTCCTGGATCATTTTTCAAAATCAGCTTCCAAACAAAATCATCCATAGCTCTAGAAAGACGCGACCGGTTTTGATGAAATAAATCTAAGCATCTAAGATAGCAATTTTTCATTTTTGTTTTCATTTTAAAATTCTTTACCCAGGGTTACAATTCAGTTTAAATAACTGTTTTACAATTTACCCTGCAACTAAAAATAAAAATTGCAATCTATATATACTAAACATCTAATAATAAATTTACAATTTGTCAAAAACTTAGATAGAAAGAAAAAAGAAAATGTGAACTAGCTTTCCTTGAATATTTTCAATTTTGAGCTTTGAGTTTAGCTTTAAATGACTGGATGGAAGGGGCTGATTTTCTATCAGAATGGAGTTTGTTCCATGTATCAGCTCCGCAAAAAGCGAATGACTTTTGACCATAAGCAGTTCTCATTCGAGGTATTGCTAGGCTAGATCACACTCAGTATTTCGTAAGACCCGATTATGAACATCAGATAATCGAGAGAAAATCTGACTAAGGTTGTCGGGTGCAAGTCAATTAAGGTTCCTCTATGAAATGAAATCCTCCAATTATTCATCGCGAAAACATAGTAATCTTACTCATTACAGGCCAAAGAAAATTTCGACACTAACAGTCTCGAATTCTTAGGACCACAGATCTGTAACTGCTTAAAATCGGCTGACAACCTCAATATTTTAGTAATAAGTCGTCTTAGCTTAGTAAGAAGGAAAGAATCAACCACATTATTGTAAGAAACCCTTACCCGATAGCATGGGTGCGGTGTCTTGAGCGATGGAGAGTCTGGACCGGGGAGAGGTGACAGCGGCAGTTGTTTTCGTTGTTGTTCTCTCGGTTGGGGTTTCTTTTGTTCAGCGTTATAGCCTATGCTAGCCTTTTTTTGTTGTTGATACTTTATTTAACGTTGGATACATATTCTAGCTTTAATCATAAATAAATACAATCAGCTAATTAATACCAACTAACAGAACAGCAACAACGAAAAAGAAAAAAATATATATATATAATATACAACATGTTTGTAAACTAAAATGAGAAATACGATAATCTATGTGATAGCCTGACATGCAATATGAAACCAGCTTCAGTATTCATCAGTAAAAATCGTTTATGTATAGCCTCTTGTAGTTGTATACTTAGTTGTAATTTAGTTGTATGTTCTACATGTAAAGGTCATGGGGCAGTCATGATATTCTGCTCCCTGTGGAATCGTCCTCGTAGTGTTGTAAAGTAGTTCGTACGTAGTGTCTTAAAGTAGTTAATTTTTGTAAAATTTCTATATTGAATGAAAAGAATAAAAAAGCTTAGTAAGCGTAGTAAGCAGTAGACTTACGACGTGATTCCTTGTATTTGTTCAATATTTATAATCTGATTTGTTTAGTTTCTTTCATAACCATCCAATTCAATGAGCGATACTGAGACTTATGTAATGAGTCTAAGTAAGCATAGTAATGGGTCAGCAAGTTTAATAAGTCAATGGGATGGTCCCACATGCAACTGCAATGCCAGTTGTTTTAATGCAAATAATATATAAACCGCTTAAAGATATTTATTTGTTTCATTTTAATTAATGTATCCATCTATCTTGATCAGTCTTTGTCCACACTTGTATTCGTACAGACGACATGTCACGTGACTTGATCAATTCGCGCTCGAAAATCAGACTTGGGGTAAATGAAGTCATTACATTACAAAGTATAGCGTCGCACTGGGATTTTGAGAGTGTGTCGTTTATTCATCGCAATAAATAATATAAATAATAAATAATAAGCAGATAGATAGGCGAATGTCTGAAAGGAAGGTTGCCTTTGAAGAAGCGACGAGCAACTTACAGCCGACGGAGTTTGTGGTGCTGATTACGACATTATCGTCGCAAAGGCAAGTTTCTCACAACAGCTTTCTTGGCCTAAATTTTTGTGTTGCTTTTAAAAACAGCATGTTCGTGTGTTTATTTCATTGGTTTAGGTCTGACTGACAATTGCTACCTATCCTTTCCCTACTCACTGTCGCGAGGTAGAATAGAGGGGCGATTTCATGCAACTTTTTGCAAATTTCCTATAGAAACCTATAGCAATTTTCTGAAGATTTACCCCAAAACAAGATGGCGTCGTGTTTTCAACGCTGCTGTGACGTCATGCCGCCTGTATCAATAGACTAGATTATTTATTTCATCGATGTAAAATAAAGATATAACAAACAGAAACTATTAATCTTGACATTTCTTTTTCCGCAGGCAAACCAAAACTTTTCGAGGGCGATATCGTGCTTACTGACAGGACCAGAAAAATTGTCGAAGGTGGAAACACATTTGATGCTGTAGTTAGTCAAGCAAGAAAATGGCCTGGGGCAGTCGTACCATACGTATTCGATGGCTATTTTGGTGAGAAACCTATAGTCTTTGATGGGTCTTTAATCCACTGGGTGGACGAAACGTTTCTGACCTCTAGCATTGGCATCAAAATCTTTTCGCAAAACTTTAAAATCAATCGTGTAAATATCATTGCCGTCTTCTTCCAAACGAATTGCTTGAAGGGAAGTTTACCTAAGTTTTTATATTTCCAGAGATACCACTTTTGATATCATCATTATTTTCAGAATAACAGCTCTTTTTTTAAGGGAATCTAAGCATGTAAAAGTGGTTCAAGCCATTTGCGGTCAAATTCTAGCCGATCAGATATCAGTATTTCCTGTTGACATAGATCAGTTACCGTGAAATATGGTTCGGCACGTGTCATGGCCTATTATCTTTGCATGGATATTTTCTACCAAAGGCGCATATATGCTTAGATTCCCTTTAAAATCGTGAACCATAACAACTACAGACTTTAGCTTGCATACCTTCAAAAACTGAGTATTTCTTGAACATAATATTGATTTTTCTCAATATTTTTTTAATTTGTGGTGTTTTTAATGTTTGTCGAAGCATTTTAAATAATTCCTTTCGTGTTTCTTTTCATAAAACACAAAAACGCTGTAATTTAAAAAGATGATTATATAAAAAATGCTCTCTCTGGGCTTATTGCAAATTAACTAAAGTTCATTTGAAAGAATAGGGTAATAACAGTTTACACAAGTAATTTTAAAGTTTTGCGAAGATTCAACGCCTCTGCTCTCTTCAAGGGTGTCAGGACACCGATTAAGTAATTAATAAATAAACATGTACTTGCCTTGTTTTGTTTGTTGTTGTCTTCTTTGTTTTGTCTCTCCCTCCTGCCTTGTGAGCTCATGATCAACATTTCAACCTCCTAAATTAAATTAGGCCAACCGCTTTTTCGAATATAGCTCCCTTGTATTCATGTGTGTATGTGCGCCTTCGCAGAAGAAAGGGTTTTAAACCGCAAGCCAACAAAGAAAACTCTCACAAGGCAGGAGGGAGAGACAAAACAAAGAAGACAACAACAAACAAAATAAGGCGAATAAATATTTATTTATTAATTACTTAGTCGGTGTATCGGTGTCCTGACACCCTTGCTCTCTTTAATCTAAATCAATAATCTTTGAGACCTCTTGGATAAATTTTGCAATTTTCCAAAAGATTTCTTTTAGCTTCTTTTCCCCACTAGGTATGAAATTTATTTCGTTATTTCAGATAGTTACAGGAAACAAGTGGTCCAACAAGCAATTCAAGATTTCAACACTTACACATGCATCAGATTTGTACCAAGAACAAACCAAAGAAATTACGTCCGCTTTATGATCGGCGGAGGGTGAGTTAGTGACTTTTATACTCCAAAAAATTATGTCCCGTTTGTGTTGTTGCTGCGGAGGAGCGGTAACTTCAATTACCCCGTCATTTACACAGTTGCATAGGATATGCTTCAACGTAGAATTTGAGATCTTGTTTGAGTCAATCTGAATAGTGGTTGCTGATTTATGGCACAGGAAAGGCAAAATAATTGGTTGCTTCCAAAACAGCACTTCTAGTGTTCTCCAGCAATTTCATTGAAAGAAAGGGTTCTAGCGTTGCATTCAAACTTTTTTAGAAATTTTCTACATTTGTAAAAGGGTTAATGGCGATTCCTTATAGATAACCTCTGTTTATTTTTATTCAAAGTTGTTACTCCATGATTGGCGTACAAGGTAACAGTCAAGATATTTCAATTGGCAATGGTTGCCAATACAAAGGGACAGTGATGCACGAGATGATGCATGCAGTTGGGTTCTGGCACGAACAATCAAGATTAGACCGAGATAGTTATATCGATATTTATTGGCAAAATATCCAAAGTTGTAAGTACATATTAAAATTACTCATAGTTTTGTATGTGCAGAACTGTTTCTCCCATTGCTGGGGGTGGTGCGGGCTTTGGGATTTGGCTCCGCGTCGTGTCGGGGGTGGGGGGTATTCCGGGATGTGTTTCGGAGCTGGTGTCTTTGCGAAAAAGGTATATTCTTGTTCTGGGGAATCTTCTGACATCTATTTTGAGACACACTTTAGCTTCTTTGATTTATATTAATTTCTCTTACTTTTCTTTTCTTTTGTTGAAGTTTATTTAAAGTTGAAAATTGTAAGTACCATTCGTAGCCGGAACTCCGTGACCCTGTGTCTTTTTTTGCTATGGATGGTACAATGTAATGAAATTTTTGTGTTTTTAGTTTTTATGATATATATATANCGGGCTTTGGGATTTGGCTCCGCGTCGTGTCGGGGGTGGGGGGTATTCCGGGATGTGTTTCGGAGCTGGTGTCTTTGCGAAAAAGGTATATTCTTGTTCTGGGGAATCTTCTGACATCTATTTTGAGACACACTTTAGCTTCTTTGATTTATATTAATTTCTCTTACTTTTCTTTTCTTTTGTTGAAGTTTATTTAAAGTTGAAAATTGTAAGTACCATTCGTAGCCGGAACTCCGTGACCCTGTGTCTTTTTTTGCTATGGATGGTACAATGTAATGAAATTTTTGTGTTTTTAGTTTTTATGATATATATATATATATATATATAAAATTACTCACACAAGGATTTCATTTCCCTCAAGACGTAAAAAAATGAAACTACGGTACAGTTCAACTGGACTGATTACGATGAGTCCCAGTAATCGCTCATCAAAACGAGACTTGGACCAAACCGAGACAGCTCATACTGGTAGTTTGAGCATCCACCTATCCACCAGTCTATCAATAGTGATAACTGCGACTCTGTAATCAATTACTGTTCAATCTCTCGAGCTCCTCGCTATCTTCAAAAATTTAGTAATTTCCAACAAAGGCGTCGAATATTTAAAAAGGTTGGTGTAAATGGTTATTATATCTTTTTTCTGAATTGAATGGCTTCAAGGGAACTTTATGTGAAGAACTGACATTCCAGAATGCGGATTTTGATACTGTTATTATTTTCAGAATTACAGCGTTTTTTGTATTTCTGCTAGATTTGAAATTGCGACGTCATCAGATTGCTAAATCGTAAACCCCTCAAGCTGCAGACTTTTACTTACTGTCATATTATAGACCTTCATAAACCATGGTTTTCTTGAACATTGCCTTGATCTTCCTTATTCAATTTAGAATTTATGCTGGTTTTAATGTTTGGCAAAGTTGTAGATACTTCCTCTCATACCCCCTTTCATAAAAAATGAAAATGCTGTACTTCTAAAAGCAACAATGATTTCAAATGTGCTCTTTCTCGGATTATGGCAAATTACCTGAAGTTCCCTTCGAGCAATTTATTTGATAGAAAGGATCTAATCTAAAACACCACACAAGTGGAACACAAGTGAACACAAGTGGAACACAAATGAACACAAATGAACACAAATGGAACACAAGTGAACACAAGAGAACACAAGTGAACACAAATGGAACACAAGTGAACACAAGAGAACACAAGTGAACACAAGAGAACACAAGTGGAACACAAGTGAACACAAATGAACACAAATAGAACACAAGTGAACACAAATGGAACACAAGAGAACACAAGAGAACACAAGTAGAACACAAGTGGAGACAAAGGGAACACAAGTAGAACACAAGAGAACACAACTGTTGTTGGGCAAAACGGTCTATTTCCTCAAATTTCAAAACATATACGTTATACCAAAATAGCCAGCTTTCTCCCAAAACATTTTGAGACGATCTCAGCAGAACAGACGGGAGTGAATACTCTTTTTCTCTGTATTCTTAAGTATTCTTTTGCTGTCAGGTTGGAAGTTCTAACAAATACCGGACTAAACTCGTTGCCAGGGAAGTGAACGATTGATAACATTGCATAGCTTCTTTTCTTTTACCGGGGGAATGCAATCATTTCTTATTCTTCAACGCATTGTCTACACAAAATTTGGTCTTTCAACTATAAACAAAATATATTTGGATGTCTAACTTTGGTATTGATTTGCAAAGAATGGGTTTAAAATCTTTTCAATCATTCCAAAAGAAAGAAAGTAATGTCAGTAAGAATGCTGCCCCCGTCCAGATTAACCCGATATGGGTAATTGCAAGCTTGATGATAGTGCCCTATCGAAGTTGAGTCAATTTTTGACAAGTTCAACGCTGAAACAAACAGTTCACCTTGCTATGTAGTTTGCTATGTAGATGGAGAACAGAAAGAGGAGAGAATTTTCACCAAAGAAGGTTGAAGTTT
>REGM01000047.1:547939-562318 GCA_004194415.1 Aurelia aurita
TGGGGAACATCGAGGAAAACAGAAGAAGTTCTGCAGCAACTACTACCCCTTCGCCTCTTTCTTTGAGCACAACCAACCAACAGTTTTTAAGAATATTATGTTCCTATGTTGCCACTTTGAGTTCGTTTTTGTTATTTTAAAGCTGCGACGAAAAACGGGACAACCCAAAAGCTATTTAGGACTAAATACAGAGCTTAAAAGATTTACGCCTTTTTATAAAATATAAAACCGCCGCCCGCCTGAATTTTTTTAAGCAGTTCTGATGAGAATCAAAATGAGAATCGAAGAGCATAGACAGCTAGTGCCCTAACTGCAAATTTCTAGACAGGAAAACGTGAGCGGAAGAGCGGAAGGACAATCATGTCGAGCTGCAGGGGATTCCCACCAGATATAATCAAAATGAGATCACCGTGATCAATCAGTTGCATCAAATTTCCTAGGTGTCTACCCCCTTAATCTTCGACTTCATTGATCGACTCGATCGTTAGACAGTGGACAAAATGCAATTCAACTTGAATGTCGTCGCCGAAATGAAAATGCAATTCAATTGACTGGTAAACTTTAGGCCGAGTGCAAAATAACGCCATGGGTTTATAATGTTGTGTCTCAAGTTTTGGATCGAAATGCAAATTACGACATGAATTTAAATTATCGACTCGTAGGTTTTCTATCGAATTACAATTATTGACACGGATTGAAAACATCGACTTGTTGGTTTCCAATCGGGTTTCAAGTTACGACACGGGTTTAAAAGATCGACTTTTGTCCACTATCTAACTCCATATTTCGAGCAAACAGACAAATAGTGGTCTATAACTCGAGCTGACGAAGCTGATATTTTGCTGGATGAGACTTTGCCGTTTACATCACTCAAAACAAGACAATTGTTGTTTTTCTCTGGAACTGTCCAAACGGAAACTGTTTATGAGGCATCCGATATCAATTGTGATCGAAGTGTTTGCCAAAAGCTGCAATATATCCAGTCAGTGCTTTGCAGCTATAAACGTCTAGTTTAGGCCTAAACTAGACTTTCTCACTTGTGTTCACTTGTGTTCCCTTTGTCTCCACTTGTGTTCTAATTGTGTTCTCTTGTGTTCTCTTGTGTTCCATTTGTGTTCACTTGTGTTCCATTTGTGTTCATTTGTGTTCACTTGTGTTTCACTTGTGTTCTCTTGTGTTCTCTTGTGTTCTCTTGTGTTCACTTGTGTTCCACTTGTGTGGTGTTTTAGATTAGATCGATAGAAAGGGCAATAACATTTTACAAGATTTGTTTGAAAGTTTTGCTAATATTCGACGCCTAAGCTAGATTCCTAGAAATACAAACATCAGTTTAATAAAAACAATCGAACACAATAAACATGATAAACGTCAGTTTAAAAGAATCTGATAACAGTTGAGAAACTACAGGTCTACAAACATCCAAACATTTTCTGACCCATTTCATTTAATTTCATGTTATATTATTTAACCACCGTAGCCCTGTTAGTCCTGTGGAGACTGCTTTGCAGGGGGGCGTGCAAAAAGACTACAAAGTAAAAACCTAATTTACAAATGTAAATGTTGCTAACTTAAGTTAAATAGCAATAAAAAAACTAAAAATGTCCATAACAAAATTATACGAAATTAAATCAAAAGAAAAGTGAAATTAAACCCTCTGCAATGGCTCGTTTAACCTTTTTTGGAAGGTAGGAAGAGAGGGTGCATGTTTGACATCCAAGCTTAATTTGTTCCAAAGCTTAGGTCCACGAAATGAAATAGACTTCTGCCCATTTGACGTTTTGAAAAGTAGAAGACGCAAGTCAGTTTCGGGTTTCGGTGTTTCTCAGCCTCGGTGTATTTTGGGCTGAGTTCTTTATAAGCAGTTTGGACAGATATTCCGGAGCAAGACCATTTGTTGACTTGTACATTATAGTCACTGTTTCACCCACCCACTAAAATATCCTTTCCTCTTCAGCTACAAGTTACAACTTCCAAAAATACAGACACGGAGAAGCTGACTATTATGGAGAACCCTACGATCTAGACTCACTCATGCATTACCACAACACAGCTTTCAGCGCTAATGGACAAGCAACAATTGCCGCCAAGGGAAACCCAAGAAGAAAATTAGGACAACGAAATGGCTTCAGTGCCATTGACAAGCGACAATTGAACAAACTTTACAACTGCGCAGGAACCGGAGGAGGTGGTACGGTTAAGCCACCAGTAACAGATGGTACAGGTGGCGGTAAGGACTGATTTATTTAGAGATATTTAGTTAGCTCGCGTCTCATGACGCACGAACTTTACTTCTCTATGACTCTGCCGATACTTTAGGTATTAAATTCAAACCGCTGAATACTCTTTTCATTTTCAAAGGATCATGTGCTGACAATCATGGGAGCTGTTCATACTGGGCAGGAATAGGAGAATGTCAGAAGAATCCTGGCTACATGAATGTAAATTGCAAGCAGAGCTGCAACCAATGTTTGGGTACGATTGAATTCTTGATATTTACTTCCTCGTTTGTTGGGGGTGCCAGGTGAAGGTGCCAGGTGAAGTTGCGGTGTTTAGCGCCAAGCGTTGAGATCGCAGACGCAGCTAAGTGCTAATCGAGTCCACGACCCCTTGACACATGAGGCTCAAGAGGTGCTGGTGGGGCTTGAACCAAGTCCGCCTGATTGTTCTGGCTGTAAAGTCAGTGGATTACAACGCGGCGCCACAACACATTCAAGGCATCAAGGGATATGACAGGCAAAGGATATAAACTTTTTGAGAGAAGGGGGCCCTAAATCCCATTTTCCCTGCCACATTGGGCGGGCAATCCTAGTCACCTTTCTGTTGATATACAGTGTGTGATCAAATACCATTTCCAGCCTATTGCTTTCCGATTTTACGCCCATGCTACGGTTGGTATGTTTGATTTTTAGGCTCTAACTGCGTTAACAATCATGGGAGCTGTTCATACTGGACAGGACTAGGAGAATGTCAGAAGAATCCTGGCTACATGCTCGTAAACTGCAAGAAAAGCTGCCAAAGGTGTTGATCAACATTTATTATAATCATAGTCGTTAGATCAACGAAAATGTAAAAGAATGAAAATATCTATGCGTCTTTTCTTTTTATTTCTCTCAAAAGTTGTCTGTTGTAAAAAGGGCAGATAGTTTGGCTAGAGTGCAGTTTATCGGGCGGCATTTGAATGTTGTTGTTGTATGTCATACGGTAAGGGTCAGGGTTAGTTTCAGGAAAGAGTTTCTAGGGTTTTTAGGGTTAGTTAGGGTGAGTTAGGGTTAGTTAGGGTAAGTTAGGGTTAGTTAGGGTAAGTTAGGGTTAGGGGTTTGTTGAGTTCAATATCTGCAAACGCAATATGACATTTAGCGCCGCCCGCTAAACTGCACTCGTCCCGATAGTTTGAAAATAGCATCCATTGCTTTTGATTGACATGTCGACAGAAAGCGATTCGCGTTTGCAAACAAAGGTATTTCTATGGCCGATTGATCAAGTCGTAAATGCAAATAAAGAATGCTGTAATAAGTGCTCTGAGACCTAGATGGCTGACCTACCCACTGTGCATGCGATAAGGGATTGCTGAGAGAAGACATGATGATATATCGAAAGAAAAATAGATCTATCTGCTGTGAGGACTGTATATATATCAAGTTCAGAAACTAAAAAATACGCGTTACAATTCCCGTATATTTTTGTGTTTAATTTAACATGTAATGGTCATTTTCGGAATACGATGAATCAAATTAATTAGGTCACAGATGTTAAGATCAATCCTTCTTCTTGTGATATAAACTCATGTCTCACCATGTGTCCCTATGCCCGTGAAGGTTGTTGTTGTTGTGCCTGGTTTTCCTCGTAAACATTTTTTTGATGTGTCCCTATGCCCGTGAAGGTTGTTGTTGTTGCTTCAGGAGAAAGAGAGAGAGAAAAAGTTCTCTAGTTCAGTCACTCAAATCAGAACACAGGGAAACGAGGAAAACCAGGCACAACAACAACCTTCACGGGCATAGGGACACAGCAAAAAAAAATGTTTGTAGAAATAACTACCGCGTTTCTTAACGCCCATGGTCTCACGACATATCCTAACCTCTAACAAACCCGTTTTCGTATGCACAACGAGTGGTTTAGTCTTCGATGATTTGAAACGTTTTTGTTTTGTTTATAGTTACGACCTAGCTTAGTAGGCTATATATAAATCCCTCTGTTTGCAAAGGATTATCGTTTTCAATCGAAGCGCCAATCAAAAGCAATAGATGCTAAATGTTACATTATCCGCCCTTGTTTTGTCCTGCATCCGTCCTGGCTAAATAAATAAAAAGTTCTTGGTTTCTCACTTCGCCATTTTCACAAAATACGCGACTGCTTATTGGTTAATGCTAATCTTACGTGGCTCTGATTGGTTTTCAAGACACAATACATGTCTAGCTTCTAGCTTAGGATTTTTCTGATTGGTTTATTTTGCAAAAGCTGATTATACAACTCTCATTAGGCTCATTACATCTTTTGGTCATTGACGGTGATTACAAAATTGGAGAAGGAGACTATGATGGAATAGAAGAATGAGGAATTGTACTGGGTGTCCCAGAAAAGCACTCCTGTTTGAAAAATCACCAAACATTTGATTATATGGCTGATTTTTAAATTTCTTTTTTTGACAAGTAGATCAAAGACCAAATTATTTTCCCAGGTATAGCTGATCATGTGATTGGTTTTAAAATTAGGAAATTTAGCTCTTTTGGGGCTTGCCTGGTTTTGAAGCACACTGCAAAAAGCACTCATGATTACCAGACTAATTTCTTTTTGTATGCTAAGCTTCTAGTTTGGTCATACATGTCAAAAAGAGAGCAAACTATCATTGCAGACTTGAAGGATAATGAAAAATCTCGAAATAATGGCTCTTAGGCAAGATTTAGGATCTTACTTAAAGATTATAGATCAGAATAAGGTTTTTCAGCCTGTCATTTTATACCCTTTAGGTGATGAAAACAAATATTCTATCATCTTTTAATATATTTGGATCATTGACAAAAGAGATAAAAAAGAAAACTTTATGATAGGTTTGATAATCTAGTTTTGACGATTTTTTAAATGGGGGTACTTTTTTGGAAGCCTGGTAGTTTTAGCAGAATAGAATGAAGGCCCCCAATTAGCATTTGGGCAGCAATGTTTTAATTGGTGGCAGACATGAACAAAATTTAAATAAATTAAAAAAATATATATATATATATATAAAATATTAAAAATAATCCTATTTCATTTAGAAATCAATTTACAAAGTTCGTAAGTGGAATTTACACCAAAAACTGGAATTTTATTCTCAAAATAAAAGTCTACCAATTTCTCTACAATACGATAATGTTTCCTTTGCACTTTCTTACATCGTTTGTCCCAAAGCCATTTATAAAATTCAAACGCAAAGAGATTATAATGAATTTTTTTGACATTCCATTTTTGACATTGAATTGGACAATATTTGAATCCAGCAGAATAGCATAATCCTTCTCGGATGAAATCTTCGATAAACTGCTGTGGTGGCTCTTTGCCTAAATATCTAATTCCATCTGTTAACGTGTATCGAAGATGAATAGATGAGCGTGGGATTGGAATTTTCTCTTCTGGTTTTACTTCCTTGTAATAATATTGTAATGGTACTTGACTTGAAAACCGTTTCTTGCCTTTCCACTTTCTAGTTGGTACCATCTGTAAGTGCCATGCATACTTGTCTCTATGATAATACCAAAGGTAATTGCACATGATACTAAATTGGCACAGGCAATGAGCCCCTTCTGTTGGTGCTTCCATGAAAATTGTATCAAAATCTTTGCCTTGCTCTTTTGCTAATACTTCTCTCATTTCTTTCATGTGCGCAGTTTTTATCATTACAGGAAATGTTGACATGCATTGCATGACTTCCTTTTTGTGTAAGAATACCTCTGTCGTATCTTCCCAGCATTTGTAGGGAGCCATGCCTATCTTTGCAACAATCACTGGTTTCCCGTTCTCAAAAAGCAAGTTTGGTGTCACAAGTGTACTGAAAAATGTATCTGTATCAATATAACCAACATAAGGAAGATTGGTACAATTATCTGGGTACATCATGTCCCAAAACATTCTGGACTTCCCTTTGTTATGGTATACTGCAGGATTACCTGGGTCTCTGTAGCAAATCTCAGGGTATGGCCATTTTTTAGATATTCTAGCCCCTAATTTATGGTCCTTCTTTTTTTCTCCATCTAAAACAACCAATAATTTTGCTTTTTCTTGAGGGAAGAATATTTTCATAGTTCTTAATAGAACATTTTTATATTCATTTTTCCAACGTTTTGAAGATGTGAATCGTACATAAAGGGCAAATTGTGGTATGGCGTCCCAAGGGTTAACTCTTATTTGAATACCTGATTTGTTTCCATGCTTCAATGGTGCATGTTTTAAGCCAAGTTTATGCTTTAAAAATTGATTATACAATACAAAAATTATACCAGTTATAATACATAGTAGGAGCAAGAGCTTGCCGTCCTTTGGGGCCATCTTCTGTGTTTAAGGTACCTGCAACAAAACACAAGGAACTTAGGAATGAAATAGGGTGTTTTAGACATTAATGAAAACAATGTATTTACTGCAAATGCTATGTAAAAACTCTGTTGTAACTTGTAAAGGTAAATTCACCCTTGAATGTTTTCGCATTGCAACTCTAAGAAACTTTCAGATCTCCAAAAAATTAAGAAAACTTGAGCAATGCCAAAACATTGTTTAATATATAAGCAAATTTTTCATTTATTCCAAAAAACCCAAAAGCAATTCTTTTGTTGTTTTTTGTAACTCTACTTCTAGTACTCAAGTGTGACTTGCCAGTTGATGCTGAATATCAATGCTTATGTTGCCAGCATTTCAGTGTTAAATGTTTGCTTCATACATAAAATAGAATTCCTGTATGTCTACTGTCTAGACATCTAGTCATCCTACCAAAAACACCAGCTTGTAAGACCTCCTGCAATTTCTTGATTTCTAGTGTATTTCAACCTAATTTAAAGACAATTGACGGATAATTGATGGATATATAGCGTCTAGTTGCCCCACACCGAAGTGGGGCTGTATAGCCCACCGCGCGTATACGAGGCTGCACGGTCTAGGGCTTCGAATCTCAAATCCTCGCATATTTGGAATTTTTCGTCGTAATACAGGTTTGACGGGTTCTAACGCAAGCTTGTTTAAGAAAGCTGGAGTCTGATTGGTTGTCTCTCAAAACGGGTTTGGTCAGGTTTGAAAGACGCAGACTAACTGCTTGCGTTGTAGTTTGTATTTTGCTAAGTCGTTGTGGCTACCTCACTGATGCGACTGCAGCAATATCAATTCAGTTGAATTAGTAAGAGTTGAGTTGAGCATGTTGAGTAAGACCACGCGAGTCAAGGCAAAGAAGTGACTTTGTGCAAGCTTTTTGTAAACAAATTTGGTTTACAATCAACTGACGTTCTTGCGTTGCTTACGAATAGACCCATTATTCAAATCAAAGGAAGAAAGGGTAGTGGAGTGGAGTTGCATAATAATTTGCTCAATGTTGTCAACTGGATGGATTTTAGGATTTTCCGATTTTCCGCTGCAATAACAATGCTTGCTTGAAAAAGTTGCTGCAGATAATTTCTATGGTTGGAATTTGCCATTTCAATGGAATTTGCTTTTGCTCAACAAAAGAGCAATACGTCACATCCGTGTCCTCCTGTTGTTAATCGCCTAAAAGCCAATATACCGATTTGTCTCGCATCACAATTCACTCAACGCAAACGGCGGAAACAAGGAACGAAACTCATGGAATCAATTAGGCTGCATGCATTCTCTAAATTGAATTTATCCTGTGTTATGCACTCCAGAGGAATGTTTTAACCATACCAGTCCATTTTACCTCGCACTACAATCATGCTATATCTGGTGTGGGGCACCTTAGTAATAACTATTGCTAGTTTAAAAATAGAACAAAAGAAGGCCGCGTGCCTCTATTTGTCCAATTGTTTTGATAATCTCTTGAGATCATCATTCAAAATACAATACAATTGGCTACATTTAGATCACCCAGGCCCAACTTAAGTTGCCTTATATCTCCGTCAATTTTTTTTAAATCTAAATATCATAAATGCTGCTTTGTGCCTAGAATAATATAAACACATTCTTATGATAACCTAATGTCACTCTCTCCGCCCTGGCCACTCCCGGCTTGACCACATTTTCTTAACTAGCTAGGCCTATAAAAAAACAAAACAACCCGGCAAGGCTGTTTAGCCTAGTTTCCAGCTGATGAATGGCCTAAGAGATAAGTTTTCTATCACTACTTTCACGTTCTCATTTCTCACCTCAGAGATCGGATCCCCTCACAATTCTGCTTGTTGTTGCCCTCTGGCAGTGGCACCGGCTGCGGCTTCCATGCTGACTGCTGAGACATTACAGCAACAACAACAGTTTGTAGGAGACAGACTACCTCAGTCCCCTGTTTCATAGCCTGCGTGCGTCATAGCCTCCCCAGTGACCAAAAAGTCTGCACGCAGGCTGCTGTTTCAGTGTTTCAGCTTCGTTTACACAGCAAAGGCAGTAGGCGTCAAATCTTTGAAAAAGATTGCACAAATGGTTATTGAATCTTTCTTTTGATTTAATGGCTCGAAGGTAGCTTCAAGTACTTTGCCACAATTCTACTTTCGGGCTTTTGATATCTTGATTATTTTCAGAAATACAAAACGTCTGCTATATTGCAAACAGTTGAGGCTATGATGTCATCAAATTGGTAAATCATAAGCCAGAAAAGTGACAGATTTCTGCTTACCGCCATATTTTAGAGCTTAAGGGCCCTTAATCAAACTACGGGTTTCATGAAGATTGTACTGTCCTACCAATACTAATTTAGGATTTAAGATGATTTTAATTTTTTCTAAAACTTTTCATGAATTCTTTCAATAAAAAGGAAAAAACGCTGCAATTCTGACAATAATCAATATATCAAAATCTTCAAAATAGAATTATAGCCAAAGTATATTATAGAGAGGGCTCGAGCCACAAAAACACCACTTAAGCGTCATGGCCGCTAAAGCATGCAGTCAGTCGCTGACTAAATTTGCGTTGGATGAGCAAATTCAATTAAATTTTGAAAGAAAGGATGAAAGAATTTTGAGTAATTTCCAAAACGAGGCTGGAAATTGAATTGGTGTATAGTGTTGTCTATATATAGTACAACACTATTAACCCTTTTACAAGCGTAGAGAAAATTTGAATACAACTCTAGAACCCTTTCTTTCAAAATTTACTTGATTTTGACATTGCTGGGGAATAAAGGAAGTGCTGTTTTTTAAGCAACCACTTATTTTGCCTTTCCTGTGCCATAGATCTGCAACCACTTGTCAGATTGAATCAAACAAGGTCTCAAAATCTAAGTTGAAGCCTTTTCTATGTAACTGTGCAAAATACGGGACAATTAAGGTTACGGCTCCTCCACAGCAATCACACAAACCGGGCGCAATTTTTTGTGACACCATGTAGTTTCATTATATCAAATGAAATATTATTGTTACAAAATTGGTTTTAGGGCATTCCCTAAAGATTTGAAGGGCGTGACCAAATGAGGCCCAAAGAGTCTTATTTGCTTTGGATCCTTGCCAGCATAGGCTGCAAATTTTTGCACAAATTTAAAATTAATCGTGTAAAATGTGATCGTCTTTTTCCTCCGAATCGATTGCTTGATGGGAACTTTATGTAATTCGTCATAATCCCAGAGCGAGCATTTTTGATCTCATCATTGTTTTCAGAATTAAAGCATTTTTGTACTTCTGCTAGTTTTGATCCTGAATCGTAAACCATTAAAGTTAAAGACTTTTGCTTAGGGACGGGTCATTAATACTTGCCGGGGAGGGGGTGGAAGACATTTGCAAATATTTGATGGAATTTTCGTCCCCCCTCTCTGATTTACGCGAAAATTTTCGTCCCCCCTCCAACATTGCAGAAAATATTTTCAACCCCCCTCCCAATACATATATAAACTTGTGTATATAGAAACTGAACAACTATGTTTTAATTCCTGAAGAACTAGTTTTTAGAAATTATCAGGATTTACCTCAAATTATTTTCATACCCCCTCCTTGAGATGTGCTTTATTTTTCGTCCCCCCTCCCCGGCAAGTATTAATGACCCGTCCCTTAATACCATATTGTAGACCTTCATAAAATGAGGTTTTCTTTAGCAACTATTGATTTTTCTCAATCACTTTTAGAATTCATTGTCAAAGCTTTAGAAATATCCTTTGATATTTTCTTCCATAAAACATAAAAATGATGATAATGATATCGAAAATCCGCATTCTGGAATCACGGTAAACTGCATAAAGTTCCTTTGAGGCCATTCAATCCAGAGAAAGATGTAATGCACCACTTCAATTAACAGCCTCGTTTTGGAAATTACTCAAAAAAATTCATACAAAATGTTAGAGCCCGGATTCGGATTTAGCATCCAACGTTTGGTCTAACTACTAGTTTTGATACTGCTAGTTGTCTTAATGTTGATTTTATGGCGATGTAAAGTTTGAAAATCTTTTAATTGGATTTGACCATGAAAAATGACTCAGGGTGTCAGGGTGTAAAGTTTCACGCAGAACGATTTTCGCGATCAAATCCCTTATAAAGTTTCAAACTTTACATCGTCGTAAAATAAGCATCACAAGCGCTATGAGGTTTGAAAACCTGTAACTAGACTAAAGTTTGGGTGCTAAATCCGAATCCGGGTTCATTATTTTCATGTGAAGAATAGGAAGAAATTTCGAAAAATTTCCCAAAATTTAACAGAAAAAATAGTCGTGCTAGAATATTCTCCTAGGGCGTGTTTGATTGGTAATTCCAAACCTACCAGATTCTGAAAACAGTAGACTTTGCAGAGACGGAAATATATTTCCCAATCAAACACAAAAATCTTTAAAACAGCAGGTTTTGGAGAGTTCGAACACAGTATTCGACCGATCGAACAAAAGTACAATACAGACTGATGGCTTCGATTCGATAGGCCGAATACTGTGTTCGATTCGAACTCTTCTCTCCGAAGTCTGCCAAACCTTCTGCCTTTTGGAGCAGAAGGTTCAGAAGGCCTTCCAAACCTACCAAACCTACCGTTTTGAGAATTTCGGGGCCAATCAAACACAAATTCCGAGTCTACCAAGTCTACCGTTTTCAGAATTGGTACCAATCAAACACACCCCTAAATAGCTTGAATGTCTACTGAGAGTGCATAAGCTATACGAATGTTGACAAACAAAAGTAAATATATATAAATGAAATTCTGACTATAAATCTTGATGATAAATCCTTTAATTATATATAAGATATCTATAGCATCTTCTTCATTTGAAATAAACCAATCGATGAGCTTCTTTAGCAAAATCTGCAACTCTTTTTGCAATTTTTTCTCACGTATGCATTTCTTCTACAATAACCAATTCGAGCCCAACCTGAGCAATATCGGTTCTTGTCACTGCAACCTGTTAAAAAACATTACAAGTTACAGTCTGTTTTCGTTCGACCTCGGGATCCCACTGTGTAAGACCTCAAATGGGCAACGGAGCTTTTCGTATCGAGGGGTTACTGTTTGGAACCAGTTGAGCTATGAAATCAAAACAGCTTCTTCGCTAGCTACTTTCAAATGAGACCAAAAGAGATTTTGAAATATCAAAGAGGCTGATATCCTAAATCAACATTCAGCATATACGTATGACTTCTGTGTTTTTTTTTTAATTTTTCTTTTCTTTTATATAGAATCTTAAAGTTGATTTGTTATCTATATAACAATCCATGTAATTAGGTTAAGTTTTTAAGCAGGACACATTGAAAATAAGTTTATGTAAATATACTGAATGTATTTAACCCTGTTGAAATAAAAAAAAAAATGAAATTGAACAAACTAGTAGATTGGCCCCACGTCTATTTCCTCGAGTCCGTCTGACCAATCCTATTCCGTATTTCCCAGATCTGCAGCTCTACCCGAGGGGCAAATCACTCCAAAAATCTCGTACACTTTCGAAAAAAATCCCAGAAAATCTTCGAAAATCTCGGAAATCTCGTTAAATCTTCGAAAATCCCAAAAAATCTCAAAAATCTCCAAAAATCCTCAAAAATCTTAGAAAAATCCCAAAAATCCTACGAAATCTCAAAGAATCCTTAGAAATCTCGGAAGAATCCCAAAAATCCTTCCTGATAAATCATCAAAAGTTGTATGAAAAAACATCGGAAAATGGCAAACCTTTGCAAAGAGGCGCAAAGAATCTATGAAATAGAAGAAAATCGCTGTGGAAACATCCTCAAGAACATTTTCCGACATTTTCCGCACTGTGTTTGACTGCGTCGTCAAGACAACAGCCTCGGAATCAAATTTAAAACGAAAAGTAGCGTCGTTGCTTGGAGACAGCTAGAAAAATGAGAATGAAAGTTTCAGTTAGTGAAATTGTTCCTATCATTTACCTGATGTATTTGCAACATATTTGACTTGATCTCTTTCGTTGCCTCGTGTCTTTTCTGGTTAGGCCCATTTTGACAACAAAAGTTGCATAAATAACTTTGGCTGGTGGCAAATATTTTTTATTTCGTTTGCCAAGTTGATTCCGTAATTTCAAACATCTACACAACTGCTCTACATTCATAATGTAATCGTTGAGTTAATTTGAGATAACTTAACAAAACCATCACATAAGAATATCGGAGTGTATGCAAACTGGTATCAAGCAGTGGCATGGTGGCCGGGGAGCACGTGCCCCCCCCCAGCGACGTGAAAAGATGGGGGCGCCGAAGGCGCCCAACGTTTTAACCCTATTCAGCCCGGTGGGGCCATTGTGGCCCCCCCTATCAAACTCTTTTTAATAGAATCTTAGCTATGAAAGATGTGACATTGAAACTCCTTGACTTTGATCAAAATTTAATAGGCTACATAATTATCAACTTTTCATTGTCTATTGTTGTGTCACGTGACCTCTGCATGCCCTTTTTTGGAGACCGGTCACAAAGAAAGTCGTAAATCCTCTGTTATTTTCTCCCCAGTAGCATAAAATACAAAGTTATATATACCATTCGATTCATCTTGAAGAGTGATTTCATTTGATATATAGTTTGTTCATATCTGCTTACATCAGCAAGTTTTAATATATATGACGTCATACAAATTGATGACGTCATATTTTGAATAAATTAGTATATTATTCATGAAAATTTGCTCAAAATGGTGTGATCATGAATTGAGATGTCTAGATTCATTGATTAGAAGTCAGAAAGTATAATATATCACTGTAACTATTGCCTCCAATCTATTTAGTGTCCGTAAATTGGACGTAATTAGCCAAAATTAGCAGCTGCAATTTTCAAAATTCAAATTATCAATTAAAATGTCTTTATAGACTCATGGCCATCACTTTTGCAGCATTATTAGCTACATATCTCTAACAAATCAATAAATATCTGGCGTTTAAGAACAGTCGCTGGTTTTCCTTGATTTTGCTATTGTATTTGGTTGCCTAGCAATGAATCACGTGACAAATTACTAATTGTTGCTATTTTTAGATTCTCCTTTGGTCCCAAATGCATTGTGCTAAGTGTCATATTCATACCATTTCTCGTTTCTGAAATAAACAAGGGGGGGCCAAAATAGCCCCCCCCCCTCGGACCAAAGTAGTAAAAATCTTACCCGGGCTGAATAGGGTTAAGAGGGCGCCAAAAGCCCGAACGTAAGCTTGGTTCAAACTTGTGAAATAGCGTTAGAATGTATTGGAAATACGAGGAAAAAAGCGTCGAACTTATTTTGTCTCAATTTGAGATTTTATAGGCGCCTTTGAAGATATTTGGATGAAATAACTCTCTAAAAATGTAAAGTAATTACATTTGGACGCAATGACTCACTAAAAATGCGTTTAAAGTGTGCATAGAGAATGCTCTCACTATTTCAATCCTAGCGCATTTGTACTCTGGTGTGAACCAAGCTTAAACTCAAGGAAAAATGTCTTGAAATATCTTCCACAATTGATTTTCTTTGTAAATTGAAATCAAACATGCCCGTCGCATGTGGGAAAATAGAATGGAAGGGACTTTGATATCATTTGTACATTCCTTGCCTCACTTCAACGACACTAAGTAGTGTATCAATCGTGTTCTTAAAGCCGAAAATTTCACTCTGAAGTTCCATTCTCTTGGGATTTAGAATCGCTAAATCTACTTTCGCGGGGCCAGAGCCCAGTGAATATCAATTTTCACCAACTGTGCAAAAGAGAAAGAAAGGTAACCAATCATGTAATTTTCATTAGTTTACTTATATAACAAGGCATTTCTTCGAGATTTTGAAACTCTAATTGCAAATATTTTCCAAAGAAGCCTCTCGATATAGCGTTCCTTTTTT
>REGM01000047.1:565914-616979 GCA_004194415.1 Aurelia aurita
ATTTATCAAGTCAAATAACCAAATTTTTTGCTCTCCTCCCGTTTTGTTTATAATCCTAAAACTTATAAACCAGTTGCTGTTGCCAAAGTAACCCAAAATTTTCCCAGGTTTCTTATAAAATTACAAAACCTTCCTCAAATATGACTTTAACAAGCAAAACCCTCCTCCGGCTCATAGCCGTGGAGCCGTGACCTTTTCGGGACTCTGCTACCTACCTCCAGGACGGACAGTTGGCTTTGGCTTGACCGGTGGTCTCACGGTTCCTCCAGTTGTTCCTTTGCATCTATACAGTTTGTTTAATTGTCTCTTGTCAATAGTGCTGAACCCGCTTCTTTGGCCTAGCTTTCTGTTTGAGCCCTTGGCAGCAATTGTAACCCCTCCATTAATGCTGAAAGCTCTGTTCCCATAATGCATCACGGAATTGTAGTCATACGGCTCCCCGTAATAGTCGGCTTGTCCATGACTGTATTTTCTGAAATTGTACTTTGTAGCTGACAGGAGAAAGATAAGATTATAAGAGGGTCCTGACTGGGTAGAATTCGATCTTGGATTTGCGTAATCCGCGATCGAGATTTTTGTCTTTGGACTGGGAATCAATTAGCTGGGACTAGCTGGGAATATATAGGAATATATACCAACGGCAAATAGACAATAACTGTAAAGATGGCGGCCGCGCAAAGCATGGTGGTAAAAAGCTCCCTGACGACCACCTATCTTTAATTAAATTTTCGATTTGAATCAAAAGTTTACTCTTTCTGCTTTGGAAAGGTTTCCTTTCGAACCAAGTTGTATTCGAATTCAAGGTCGATTCGAGTTCAAGCTGGCTAGTCGAACCGGCAGACCAAAATATTGATGTCGTTAGGTGGTCATCAGGGAGCTTTTTACCAGCATGCTTTGCAGCAAAATATAACAGAGTCTTTGGAGCTGCCATCTTTAGCGTTATTGTCTATTGAAGTCGTACAAAAAGATAGAATTTCTAGAGATTTCAAGTTTAAACCCATTTTAAGGCAGTTTTTTCACCAAAGTCATACCCTTTTCTAGATAATTTTCATATACAAAATCTCTCTTGACCCCCTCCCCCTCTCCCTATTGCCCAAGTCTCTTCGGTGTACCTAGAATCCAAAAACCCAAGAAACCTAATTATCTAAATAAATAATAACCTCTGCGATGGAGGGAGAGAGAGAAAACGAGATAGACTTGTATTATTCACACAGTGGTAAAGCCTACTGAGGCGAGCAGAATTTTGCCCACTCATTTTTGACCAATAGCAGTCGAGCATTTTGCTTTAAAGAAAGAGTTGATAAGTGTTTCCGAGAATTCAGATTACTGTATCAATTATTCATGAGGCATGCAATAATGCAAGTCTCTCTCGCTTTCCTTTTCTCCTTCCCTCCTTCGCAGAGGTACCTCTTCTCCTTTCTCCCTCCCTCTTTCACAGAGGTAATCTTTTAGGTCTTATAGGTTTCAGGTACACTGGAGAGACCTGGGAAAGTCCACGTTCCCTTTGAAATTTGAATATACTTACAAGGACTGATGTTTTGCCAGTAGATGTTAATGTATTTGTCCCTGTCTAATCTTGATTGTTCATGCCAAAAGCCGACGGCATGCATCATCTCATGAATAACAATGCCTTTGTAATAGCAATTAGGTCCAATTGAGACATCCTGACGTCCACCTTGCATCCCAATCATAGAATAGCAACTACGAAAAATTCATGTTTGACGGTTAAACGAGAGCTGTGGGCGTCGCCAGCCTTGAAAATGTAGGGTAGACTTAGTAAGGAATGGACATGCCCACCCCAGTCTACCCCCTGGTGACGCCCTTGGCTGTGTTTCGAATTAAGATCAGCAGTTTGTACTAGGTGACCCAGGTGGCCTAAGTTCAGGCCCGTAGGAAGGGGGTGGCAGGGGGGCTCGTGCCCCCCCAATAATTTTGAAAACAATGGTGCTACGTCACAAGTATGAATTAGATGCATTTTTCTCTATTGTTTTGAGAACGAAAGCCCCCCCAAGGCAGCTGCTTCCTACGGCCCTGCCTAAGTTGGTGGGAAGGTTAACTTAGAAAGCTAACGTTTTAAAGGTTAAAAGATTGATATCATTTTATCTTCGTTTTTCAAAGGCTGTGGGAAAGGAGAAAGAAGCCACGATGATGCCACATAGGGACAAAACTCTAGGATAATGTCACTGTATCGTTTGAATCCAACTGCAACAACGCTCTACTTTAAAATGGCAATTCACAGGAAAAGCAACAGAACGAAGACAGTAAGCTGTAGATGTGAGATTTTGTTTGGAAAAGCCAAAAGGTATGAGATATTATGTACATAGAACACAGGGGGGTCCAGGAGTGTCTGCTAGCGAGTGCCCTAGTTTCCATTTCTTTGGTTCCCTGTGATCCGGATTATGAAAAATAACACCACTGCAATTCGAGATGGGATTACGTCATCGTTTCGGTCGACATGTTATTGTTACATTAGAATATACAACCGTTACAAGACGCGGGATTTGAAAACCGCGAGTTCAAAGCGCAACCAATGTGAGCGAAGATCTCACATGATGAAAGATGAGGTCATCCGGTATTGAATTACAGTGGTGTTGCTTTTCATAATCCGGATCACAGCGAACCAAAGAAGCTTAAACTAGGGCACTCGCCAGGGGACACTCCTGGACCCCCTTTTCATAGAATAGACAGGTTATCATACCCTCCTCCAATCATGAAATTGACATAGTTCCGTTCGTTTCTCCTTCTTGGTATAAATCTGATGCAAGTGTATTTGTTGTAATCTTGAATGGCTTGTTGAACAACTTGTCTCCTGCGAGAATCTGCAAATTTGAATTATTGACAAAAATTAGTTTCATGAAAAAATTACAAAAAAAAGTACAAAAGCCTCCGGTGAATATTCTCTCAAATTAGCTTTGAGCTTGGATTTTGGATTTTAAGAATTTTACAGATAGAAATTATTGATTGTTATTGCTGTTTATCCTTCGCCACACGCTGCACAGTTATTTGAATTGGCTTTTGGATGACTGGATTGATTGGGCTATTTTGGTTTCAGAATCAAGCTTGTTCCATTGTAGTCAATGGTTCCATATATTAGCTCAACGATAAGCGAATGACATTTTTTTACTATGAGCAACGTTTTTTCTAGCCTGCGTGCAGACCTTACTTTTCCATTGCGAAGGAGGGCCTTCGCAGTGGAAAAGTAAAGTCTGCACTCAGGCTATTTTTTCTAGGTTTAGCATGGGGGGCAACTTGTATTGAGTAAAACGTGTCCATCAACATTAGATAATCGTGGGAAAATATTTTCTTGCTTTTCTTGTTCAAAAAGGTTCTTTCAAATTCAAACTCGAACTCGAACTTTTCACTCACATCAATAATCGTAGTACAGTGTATTAAATATAAGAACCGCTAATTAAGATAAATCTAAAAATTACGTAACAGAAATACAGTTTAATAAAGTTTGCTGCCGGACATATGAAAAGAACTCACGAGAAGCTATCTAAGCCATATGCCCGAGTTGACGTGCAGAAATCTTATCTGAATTGAACGTTTGTAAAATGAAAAGAGGGTTTAAAAACTCTAACAACAAGAATAAGAAAATATTAGTAGGTAAGTATCGTTAGTAGAGTTTCAGTAGTCATGTCACAAATACAGTAATGCAATTCATGGTAAGTTAATGTATACGAAGATATTGATAATAGACAAAATATATAGCCTTGAATATTACGATTAGACGTTTCGGGCACAAACCCTTCATCAGTAATCAACAGGAATTTACTGATGAAGGGTTATGCCCGAAACGTCTAATCGTAATATTCAAGGCTATATATTTTATCTATTATCAATATNGTTTACTTCGGAGCTCCCTTTATGATAAGCGTCAAGTAAATTATATTTTGTGAAACGTATTTGTTGTGCAGCTTTTAATTTTTCTCCTCCTGGTTCAAATATTTCCAAGTTTATTGTTGACTTATTCATTGTGCTGAATTTGCTTAGGCCAAAACGCCAAAGCTCTGGTTTGGAGGTGGAGGCAAATTTGTCCTTTGAAGATTAATATATCTACTCTCAAAGCACCAATTTCGACAAACCAGGTATCTATGTTCAAGTTAACTATCGAGTAATGTTTTAAAAATGATTTCGGATTGATTCATACTAAATTCTGATCGTTAGGGTTGACCAAATCTGTATACTTTATTTTGGGACACCCGGTATATACCATATATTAGATTCTTTTACACTGATAATGCTTAAATAGCTAGCATTTCAACTTAGATAAGAAAATTTATTTTGTCAAAATCAGTAGTATCGTTGTCAAATTATAAGCGATTTTATAAAAATATATCATTTCGAAATCCTTCAAAAAAGGCCTAAAATCTGTGATCAAATTTGCTACTTTATTTGGACCAACCTGTACTTCAACTGCAAAATGACACAAACGCGAGACTCACCATAAGTACCACATACACCACATACAAGTAGCAATGACAGCAGTGCCAAAAACTGGCTCATCTTGTCGCAAATGTTCTTTTTAGACAACCAGACAGAGCTTCGTTGCTTCCTCTTTTGTTCCTACCCGAGAGCACGGCCTTTTTATCTTTGAAAATTGTCTATTGTCTTTTGAACCCTTGCTCTGTCGTAATCTGAGGGGATTTCAGAGTAGATTTGAGATGTTTTTTATTTATACCTACGCAGTGACCGCATGACTTAAGGTGTGTACACCTAAAGCCATTGACGTGTTTTTCTTCAATCGAGGTGTTACGCGACATAATATTGTGACGTTAATTCCTAAAGAAATCAGGGGGCTGTTGACGAATTGAAGCTTTTTCTCTCATGGTGAAAGGTAAAGATACAAGAGAAGGGTTTTATTAATCATTTATCAATAACTGAGTGATTGCTTCTGTGAAATAAGATAGAAACAGGGTGTCCCAAAAACTGCGCTACATTTGTGCCGCTGCTGTGGAGGAGCTTTGCCTGAGTCAAGCTGAGAAATTGGCCATTCGTCCTCATGATTTAATGATACCTTCGCCGAACAAGCAACGTTCTTTGGTGGGCATCTGACTTTGAGTCTTCCTGTCCGTTTGGCTACCCCTGCAAACTTTGTTCAACAAATGCTAGCAAACTTTGTTTGAACTTTTGCAACCTCACTTCAAATTCTGCTTGCACATCAACTTACAGGATCAAATTCCCAAGAAAAGAAATCCGAGTAACGAATTGAGCGAGGCTTGAGATGCCCTTCCTTGTAAAGAGTTACAAGAGTTGACTCAAGCTGGACTCGAGTTTTCCAGATTCGACTGGTCTTCTCATGACCGTAGGAAGCAATTTAAGCTTGAGGGCACGGCACTTCAAGGCATTTTTTCGTTAAGCCAAAGGGTAAATGAAGCCATTGCAAAACACAGCGTCACACTGGGATTTTGAGAGTGTCTCGTTTATTTATAAAAAAAAAATCAATTCAAAAAGCTTGGAAGCTGTTCAAATCATTCCCAAGCTTTAGCGGATAGATAGGTGAATGTCTAAAGGAAGGTTGTCTTTGAAGAAGCGACGAGCAACTTACAACTGATGAGTTTGTGGCGCTGTTGACAAAATCATCGTCGCAAAGGCAAGTTTCTCACAGCTTTCTCTCTCCGCTTTCTTAGACTAAATTGATGGCTTGCTTTCAAGAACAGCGTATTTGTGCAATTATTGCATTGGTTTAGGTCTGGCTGACAATTGCAACCTATCCTCCCCCTACTCACTATCGCGGGGGGGGGGGAGGAGTATGAAAGCAATTTTATGCAACTTTTTGCAAATTTCCTGTAGAAAGCTATCGTGTTTTCAAAGCTGCTCGAGAATTTTTAAATGAGATACATGCCGAAGTGGAAAGCAATACAAAGGTGAAACCCCCTTCCACATTTTAGTTTCTATGTTTTCTTGACGCGTTTTCACAGTAATCGAACACCCTCTTTTTTGATCTGTTGATCTCCTGTGGTTGTCTTGCCTAAACAAGAAAACAGCAACTCTATTTTTCATATGTATGGCAAAATTTCAAAATAAATGTGTCGGCAATGATGAGGTTTAGGTGTTACGCAAAAGATCAAAAGATCTGACGTGCTTGAGCCTTGGATGACTCAAATTTCAAACGATGCAGTCTCATATTAGACTTATGATTTGCGTCCTAGTTGTCGCTACTACTACCTTAACTAGCTTTTGCTCGAGTTAATTAATAGGTTGATCGATTGATTTAGTAATTTTTTGATTGATTGATTGATTGGTTGGTTGGTTGGTTGGTTGGTTGGTTGATTGGTTGATTCATTCATTCATTCATTCATTTATTCATTCATTCATTCATTCATTCATTCATTCATTCATTCATTCATTCATTCATTGAAAAATGTTAATTTTTTCGAATTAATGTTGATAGACGTAAAAATTTGTCCAAAAGTTCTCGGCGTGAGGCTAACCAAGGGCGCCTACCTTGTGTGAATTGGGTTTATTCGCAGTCCTGTTTTCCTGACATAGCACACAGAGCAATTGCTGTCCTCTTGTCCTTTAATCCGAACCGGGCGACGTAAGATGGCATAAGAATAATTTTGTGGTTTCAAATTCAGGTGTTCATGTAATACGACATCAACTGTTATAAGAGATGACCACAGGGAACCAGACAGCGGTATTTTTGAATAGCACCGTCTTATGTTATACCATGGTTACACGGATTAGCAGGAAAGCAATTGCTCCGTGTACTATCTTACGAAACAGCACTGTGAATAAAACTAATTCATGCAAGGTAGGCTCCCTGGGCTAACCAAGGGTGTCAGGACACCGATTAAATAATTAATAAATAAATATTTACTTACCTTGTTTTGTTTGTTGTTGTCTTCTTTTTTTTGTCTCTCCCTGCCTAACATTTCAACCGCCTAAATTAAATTAGGCCAACCGCTTTTGCGAACCTAACTCCCTTGTATTCCTGTGTGTATGTGCGCCTTCGCAGAAGAAAGGGTTTTAAACCGCAAGGTTAGGTTCGAAAAAGCGTTTGGCCTAATTTAATTAAGGCGGTTGAAATGTTAGGCAGGGAGAGACAAAACAAAGAAGACAACAGCAAACAAAACAAGGTAAGTAAATATTTATTTATTAATTACTTAATCGGTATCCTGANATAATTAATAAATAAATATTTACTTACCTTGTTTTGTTTGTTGTTGTCTTCTTTTTTTTGTCTCTCCCTGCCTAACATTTCAACCGCCTAAATTAAATTAGGCCAACCGCTTTTGCGAACCTAACTCCCTTGTATTCCTGTGTGTATGTGCGCCTTCGCAGAAGAAAGGGTTTTAAACCGCAAGGTTAGGTTCGAAAAAGCGTTTGGCCTAATTTAATTAAGGCGGTTGAAATGTTAGGCAGGGAGAGACAAAACAAAGAAGACAACAGCAAACAAAACAAGGTAAGTAAATATTTATTTATTAATTACTTAATCGGTATCCTGACACCCTTGGGCTAACAAGGCCTCTTCGGCTAAGCTATCATTACATAATGATTCTGAAAAATCTTAGTTACATAATGATTCTGAAAAATCTTTTTTTGAAAGAAACATCTGCCAAGCTGCCAAGGTCTCTGAAGAAATAAACATCCATTTTTAGCGACATTTATTTGGGAGTCGATTCAGGGGACCTTGCGTAGGACAAACTGCGCAGGAGGGTTAGGCTGTTGTTGTTATTTAAACGAAACTTTAGGCCCACACGAAGGCTGTCAATGCAAAGGAAAGGAGAGTTATTGCATTTCAAGGTACGCAAAGAAACTATTTTGATATAATTTACTGTAATCTACTATAATTGTGTCCTAGAACTCATGCATTTATATGGGCATGCCTACGCACAAACCAAAGTGACATGCCTACGCATACACTGAGTGGCAAAGGAAACGTTTGGCGAGGAAGGACGTCAGCGAATGAGCAGGTGAGGATAGAGAAAATATATCATGTAACTGCTGATAGAATGAATGATGCCGTGAATGAATCCTGGGGGGGGGGGGGTACTTGTATATTTTGCTGACTGGATGTGCGCTCCTTTCCGGGTGTCGTTTTCGCCTCTTTTTTCTAGAGCCGGGTATCAAAAGAAGGCAATTTTTCTAAAGCCGGTTGTCAAAATGGATATTTTGTTAGAGCGGGCTGTTATTTCAATGATGCACAGTGTATTTTTTACGTTTTGGAGTATACTGTTCGCCGATTTTTTCTAAAGCAGGGTATCATTTTGAGGGGTAAAATTCTAGAGCCTGGTCAAAAATAATTTCCTTGGAGTGCACACCCCCGTACTAACTAAAGTCAAGTACCCCCCACCCCCCGGGAATGAATAAATATCCCATTTAGCTACCATATTGAAGATGTTCAAATGAGATACGAAATGCTCGAATGATAAACAGACGCAGCGCTCGATCTTGATTTTGTGTGCTCGAAAAACCATGATGGGTGTTTAGACAATGCATGTGTGCTTCTATGAAGGAGCGCCGCAACTAATATGCTTCTGCGGAGGAAAAAAATATATATGTAGACCTCCTTAACAACAGAACTTCCTTAACAGCAGAACTTTCAAAATGGCGGCTGACACAAGGATAGGAAACAGAAAAAAGACATTATTATACAGAAGGAAATCACTCTTATCGTGAAGGCAATGTAAATACAACTGCGGTGTGTAACTACCTATGGAAAAACCTGCAAAAAGTACCAGAAAAAACGTGGCTCATTCCAGAGCATTTTTGATAGATAGGGAAAAACGTATATGAATCAATCAATCAATCAATGAATCAATCAATCAATCAAAGAAGAATACATGTGATACTATTTTTTGTTTATTTGTTCCGTAATTGTGGCCAAACCACGTGATCACAACTCAGAAGATCATGCTTGCTCCTCCGTTGCGCGCAATTACCTGTCTGATTTACTCAAAAAAGGTCTCAAACTGTAAGTTGAAGCCTTTACCATACAACGATGCCAGAAACGAGATAACTGAAATGACAGCTCCTCCACTGCGGCCGCACAAACTGGAAACACTTTTTGAGACGCACATTTAGTAGTTTAAGGTATGATAAATGGCGGTTGAATAAAGCTAGTTTCACAATAAATATGGTCAGAATGGATTCAAAGCGATGTATAAGATCGTGAACACTATTAAGGGTGTGTTTGATTGGTACCAATTGCGAAAACGGTAGACTTGGTAGACTCAGAATTTGTGTCTGATTGACTCTGAAATTCTCAAAACGGTAGGTTTGGTAGGTTTGGAAGGCCTTCTGAACCTTCTGCTCCAAAAGGCAGAGGGTTTGGCAGACTTTGGAGAGATTCTCGTTTTCATTAGCAAACCCTGGTGGGGAATCCGAAACCTACCGTTTCCAAGATTTCTGTGTTTGATTGGGAAATATATTTCCATCTCTGCGAAGTCTACTGTTTTCAGAATTTGGTAGGTTTGGAATTACCAATCAAACACACCCTAACTGTTTGGTTAGATATAACAAGATGCTCAGACCTAGACTGATGATACGAGTCTAAGTTTTGATCCATTGAATTGAATTGTTATTTATTGTTTGGATATTGTGGGGTACGGTTAGGGGGAATGGAGCGAAAACAAGGACTTGTGTAATAAATCTAGTTAAGATCATAGTACATGTTTTCGACTTTTTTTAATTGTTTGATAACGCAGATTTTCCTTAGTTACATTTATTACAAATGATAAGACAATTATGAGTTTTTAAATTTCAAGGCTGAATTTATGCTACAAATAAACAGCGTTCGTAACAAAGAAAAATGCATTTATGAAAACTTGTTCGATGCGATGTCTCTATTCTTCAAAGTACAGGTCCAAAATAGCATTCGTCGAACCTATAAGTCGACCAATCAGCTGCCTCATTTCCTCTACCCATGTTGCCTTGTAATTTGCTTCATTCTGCAAAACTTTAGAGCAAAGTTTCTCTAGATTTTCTAGGCCATCAAAGATCTGCTTAAAACACGGAACATCTTGCACCAGCTTTTCATTGTAGGTATTCTTGAAATCTCCTCTCCGCATCTCGTTTAATATTTTATTGCAGATCTCTCTGATATCTCTTACATAAGGTACACCTTGGTTATTTCTGTTTGCAGCCTGTATTCGCTCTGCCCAGCTCTTTAATTGCACGTTCAGATCCCCCAGCTGCTGTTTGTGGGTTAGGCCCGTTTCTAGCATGTTGTCGACTGTTTGAAGTTTTGCTTCCAGACTACGCTTCTCTTCTTTAAGTTTTAATATTGATTTGAAGAGGCTTGCATTTTGTCGATATCCTGTCATTTCTGAACCAGTTGTGATTGATTCTTCTTGGCCTTTTGTTGAGCCATTCGGAGTTGAAGCAGTGTCGTTTCCATTCATCTCAGCAGAATGAAAACTTCTTCAGGTTGTAAACTGCAAGGTTTATTCGCTCAAATGACTTAAGTCTGCTTTGGAAAGAATCCAAATTACAATTTCTTCTGCTTCTAAAAGCAACCTGGTAAATTTTCTACTCAAATCCTTATTTACTTATCCAACTTCCTGCTTTGCAATGAGCTCATCTAAGTTTCATGCAGCAAAAGAATTGATAAATTCTTGTTGATAACATGGACGACTCACCCTTTTGTTTAAATCTATTGTTGAGCTAATGAAGTCTCCAACCAATCAGAGCAGAGAATTCTACTGTCATGCGCGAGCTTGTTGTGTTGTCCTCGGTTAAATGCTGGTACTGTCAAACAAAATTATACCTTCTACGCATATTCAAAAACTTCCTTTTGGGCATAACCATTTTCACGACAACTTTAATATCCCCAACATATTTGATGTTTTGTTTACACCAGCAACTCAACTGAGAACATGACGCCAATGTGTCTGTATCGCACAGGTTGATTATTGTCCGAAGATAATATAGTGGTTGATATCTTATTCAGTTCCTTGATTTGTTGATAATCATTGATTTATCTAAAGTATATATAATTAATGTAGACGATGGCATGCGAAGTGTTAAGCATGATCTTGAATTCAATGTATTCCTACAGGTGGTGTTGTCGCAGATCTGATTAAGACATGTTCGTCGTATCAAATCATTGATAAGAAAAGAAGACTACTGCCTATCCACTAGGGTGGTTCCTAAACCTGAGTTCCTTGTTTCCCTGTGCTCTGTGACTGCAATGATGTCGCTTCAACCAACAGAAACTCATTATATTACGCTAAAAACTTGATCCTATTTAGGCCCCCACCAACAAGAGAACTTGTTGTTGTTGCAATCAGCTCGCAAATCTTCAATCGACAGTGTGAACTTTATTCGACTTACATATGCTTACGTATGCTAAGTTTTCGTCATTAACTGTGTGCCGAGTGGAATTTTTACTGCATTCGTTTCTTAGAGGGCCTTAGAGGTGATAGCTGAGAATGGGCCTAAGCAGGGTCATCTTTTTCAATGTTCATTATGATTCAATATTGAGTAAGGTTTACCGCAGGGATACAAGAGACTTTGGTAATCAGTCTTGGTGGTTTCTAAGTGCAAGGATAGCTTAGCGGTAGCACTTTGGCCTACCAATCCCAAGGTTGATCGTTTGAATCCCTGCTCTACCAAAACATACTACCTAACGTCGATAACTCTCTGTAATAGACAATAACGCTAAAGATGGCGGCCACGCAAAGCATGCATGTAAAAAACCTAACGACATAAAAATTTTGGTCTGCCGTTTCGACTAGCTAGCTGTGGTAAGTTGGGAACAAGTAATCAATGTAAACAAATAGGAAAATTTTGTAATTCGAAGCGAATCTTTAAATGAAACTTCAATTCGAATCAAAATTTTACTTTTATGCTTTGGAAAGGTTTTCTTTCGAAACATGTTGCATTCGAAGTCAAGGTCGATTCGAATTCAAGCTAGCTAGTCAAAACGGCAGACCGTGACTTTTATGTCGTTAGGTGGTCGTCAGGGAGCTTTTTACCAGCATGCTTTGCAGCAAAATACAACAAGAGTCTTTGGAGCCACCATCTTTAGCGTTATTGTCTATTCCAGGCTAAAGAAATCATGAGGTGTGATCACATCGAGAGGAGGGACTACGACACTGCTTCAATAATCTTAGCTTCTCAGTGTTTCGAGAAACTGCCTTTGGACTCGAGAACATATTGCAACTCATAACCAAATCTCGAAAAAGCTTTCTTAACTTCGAATTGACATCTGATCGCTTGTAGAAGAGTTTCTTAATTTTCCGGAAGAGGCTACCACAGTTTCTCAACAAAACTAGTGTATAATTAACACTGCGTGAATTTTATTTTTTTTATAAATCAATCCAACTGCATTACAAAGATTTTACTCAACTCTACACTAAAAGAAACTACTCTACACTACAGTCCAGTATGACAGATGACTGCACTAAGGATGACACAACTGGATACTCTTACCATGCGCCTATATGCATCTCGCAACGAATGAGAGAGCTCACCCACCAATGAATTGTATTTATTGCTAGTCTAAACGTTTTCAAATATATTCGTTGAGGATATGTGATCAAATACACGTATTTTTTTTTATAAGAAACTAAGAACTTGAGTCAGTACTGAAAGTTTCTTAAAATTATCAGATTTTCGGTACTCGGAGTTTCTTACGAGTTTCTTACGACTTCCATAACAATCTCCATGTTTACTGTCTGTGCCCTCGTGAACATTTCAAAACGAAGTTTGTTGAAGCCTTTCCAATGTTTAGACATTACTCAAGTACCTTCCAAGTAATATGATACAGGAAACAAGTGAAAATAAGGTAAAAATATGCTAAGGATTTATTTTACTAAAATAAATAGCTTCTCCCTAGCTTCTTAACTAATTTTTTCCCAGTACTGGAGTTTCTTAATTTTTTGGCGATCTGAGAGTTGAGTTTCTTATAAGCAGTTTCTTATAAAAAAAATACGTGTATCTAATCTTTAGGCCATCACTTACGCCTACTCGATCGGTTTTGAGATTTGTAATCTCGACGAATGAAGCAAATTTTACAGACACTTGTTTTATGTAATAGATTAGCAACACGTGCGGTGCGCTCTTCCTTTTGTATGGTTTAGATAGACGAGTTATCATGTCTATTGCCTACTTTTGCTCCACCCATGTTGAAGAAGTTTCAAAAACATCATTTTAACATTCTTAAATCCTGGGTCATCTATTTCAGGGAAGTGTTTCTTTACTTTTGACTAGAAGCTACAATTCAAGATGGGTGGCTCCATGCAGCTGTTTGCATGTGTCCATTTTCGGACGCTCTTGGATGAATGCAGATGCACTCTTTCGTATAAGAAATTTTAATCTTAGCTTTGTTGCACTGTTTCTTAAAGGTAATGTGTCCATATATAAGGCCAGCGTATACCCAACCTGTTAACATCCATCAAATTCTCGGCAAATGATTGGTTGATATTCAAACTGATCACATGAATAGAGAAAATTGCTGTAATGCGTGAATGAAAAGAAATTTTAATTGATCACATGCCTTGCTCTGGGAGGCCTACTTGTATGGACACATTACCTTTAAAGATACTTGACGGAGATATAAGGCAACTTAAGTTAAGGGCCTGGGCAATCTAAATATAGCCTATTGTATTCCATTGTATTTGATGATCTCAAGAGATTATCAAAGCAATTGGACCAATAGAGTATCATCTGTGCCTATCTGTAGCAAGTTTGTTCCGTTTCAAATTGTACCAGCATCATGGGAACGAATTCTCGCGTCTGCCTAGGTAAGGCTCCTGCCTCAAAAAGCACCAGCCTAAGTTTGGAAGCACCAAGACAATGCTTCAAATGCGAATTCAATTTCATTTGCGGTAAAAATACATGTGGCTGAATTCTACCAACAAGATTTCGATTATCAATTATTTACTATCTCATCGCTTCATAGGATGCTCTTCACTAGCGAAAGACAGCTGAGCTCACAGCGTGAAAGGCCTAAACTCCTAAACTTCGCCCACTGATCCAGCTTGTAATCATTCGTAAAGCCCTCAAGACTGTCTCCACGGTAAGGTTTGCTTGCATGATTCCTTCTTAGTTCAACTGTTAGCAATTTCTTCTCTGACAAGATTTGCCTTCCTGGCTGTGATAGTTGCATAACAAGTATGACGGAATCAAATATGATATCTGCAAACCCAAGCTCAAACAATTTAGCGTTCGAGAGATGTATCGTTAAAGTAGGGGAGAGTGTTGCTAGTTGTCACAGGGGTAAGTTGTCATAACCTCATTCTCAATCGAATGCTTTGATTGTTTTGGTATTGCTGATGCATTTGAAAGAAGTACATCGTAGCCTTNAAGTTGTCATAACCTCATTCTCAATCGAATGCTTTGATTGTTTTGGTATTGCTGATGCATTTGAAAGAAGTACATCGTAGCCTTCCAGAAAACATCATCAGCAAAATTTTCTCCGGTTTGTGTTTGCATTTCAGTTTGTGACTGTGACAACTTACCCCTTTGACAATTGACAATAACGCTAAAGATGGCGGCTCCAAAGACTCTGTTGTGTTCTGCTGCAAAGCATGCTGGTAGAAAGCTCCCTAACGACGTTAAACTTTTGATCTGCCGTTTAGATCAGCTAGCTTGAATTCGAATCGACCTTGAATTCGAACGCAACATGGTTCGAAAGGAAACCTTCCCAAAGCAGAAAAAGTAAAGTTTTGATTCGAATGGAAGTTTTAATTAAAGATTCGCGTTCGAATTACAAAATTTTCCTATTTGTTTACATCGATTCCTTGTTCCAAACTTTACCACATCTAGCTAGTCCAAACGGCAGACCAAAACTTTTATGTCGTTAGGTGGTCGTCAGGGAGCTTTCAACCAGCATGCATTGCGTGGCCGCCATCTTTAGCGTTATTGTCTATTAGCCCCACTCTCCCCTTCGAGATTTCTATTTGACGAAAAGGATTTTACTCTATTTCAGAGATTTCTCGGGTGTACCAGATTCGCATTAAAATATAAGGATTTCTAAACTACTTCAGGGATTTTCGGGAAAGCAAAAGGATTTCTATTGGGGGTGTGCTAGATTTATAGGGAACGGTACCTCCTCGGTAGCAATCGTAGCGAATAATTCATTGCAAGAAAAATTTGCATTGTTCAAGTACGGTCAAATTTGTGTTTTGCAACGGATCTTATTTTCATTTTGATGATCATCTTCAGCCGTTTTTTGAAGGTTTTTTGAAGGAGCCTTCCCCAGAAAATCATTTATAATTTCATAACGGAATGATCGATTTTAACAAGGTAAATTTTTAAATCTAAGTAAACATGTCCGCTATTAAACAACGTATTTGCCAGTATTATTGCTTAAATATCCAGGGAAGAGTAGCCTATCAAACTTAGCCTGCGTGCAGACTCGACTGGTTTATTTTCAGAGAGGTTTTTCCTACGGGAGGAGAAACCTCGGATGTTAGGCTTATATAGTGTAAATGACAATTCATCTACACTAGATTTAAATCCTAAAACCAACCAATAATGTGATACCCAACCCCTGACCTGATAACATGGGCGCGGTGTGTTGGGGAATTGGGACACTGGGCGAGGAGCAGTGATGACAGCGGTTGTTGTCGTTGTTGTTCTCCTGCCTGGGGTTTTGGTTGTTCATCATCATCGCCTATGCTAGCTTGGCATCCAATGTGAAACTGGCTTTAAAAAATGGTGTATGGGTATAGCTTTTCGTAGTTGTAGATTTAGTTTAATTTAGCTATATGTTCTTCGTGTTTTCGCCAGGGGGGAGTCATGATTTTTTGCTCCCCTTGGTATCGTCCTAGTAGTGTTGTAAAGTAGTTCGTACGTAATGTCTTAAGTAGTTCGTTTTGTAAATTTTTATATTGAATATAAACAACAAACAGAAAACCTCGGAAAAGAAATCAGTTGAGTCTGCACGCAGGCTAATCAAATTTGGATTGTTTTTTATATAGAAATGAAATTACTTAAACTTTTCTCCGATTTCTAGCAAAATGGAAAGCATAGCTGTAAAAGACTTGATCAACAGAAGAAATGAAATCGAGACAAGTACGAAATCGAGGCAAGAGCGAATTTCAACAATGCTGACAGAGAGAGCAAATCTTATTGTTCTCAGCACTGCAGTTCAACAATGGGCTTCTACTGCTGAAACAATAGAGAGATTCTCTCAAGGGAATCCTACATTGAAATCATACAGAGAAGCATGCAGTGACATTAAGAATGGCATTGATGACATGAAGGAAACTGTGAAGGAGCTCGAGAAAGCGAACATACCTCAGTTCGATTCAGTGAGTGATTCGATTGATCGAATGGATGTGATTGTTGATGAAGATCAGCCAACTGGAAGTAATGTGGAAGATCTTAGAGCCATTCTAGGTGAAACCTGTGGTACTTTGGATGTCATAATTGGACTTATGTACAGCTGAGCTTAGCTAAATTACAACTAGATTGATTACCTAAATCCCTTGTATCCCTGCGGTAAACTTTGCTCAATAGGGACTCATATAAGATGACCCTGCTTAGGCCCATTCTCAACTATCACCTCACAGAAACGAAATGCAGCAATAAACCCATTAAGTACACAGTTAATGACGAAAACTTAGCATTCGTAAGTAGTGTAAAGCTCACACTGTAGATTAAAGCTTGAATCACATTGGAATTCGTGGAATCTTGTGAGCTGATTGCCACCACAATTTCTTGTGTGCGAGGGCCTAAATTGGGTCAAGTTTTTCAGAGTAATATTATGAGTCTTTGTTGACCGAAACGACATCATCAAGTTAAAGATCACAGGGAAACAAGGGACTCTGGTAATCAGTCTAAATTACAACCAGGACGAGGACGTATGATAATTAACAAGATTAAACATTACATAACAAGATTCCTGCACGGCTAACGAAGAACCGGGATATAAGACCTTTTTCAATAGACCGGGTTGGTTTTCATAACGTCTTTTACCATCAAGAAGTATCCCTATTTTAAATATACATTGATATGCATTTTATGAAATTTAAAATCAATGGTCAAAATGATACTGGCTTCTTGCAACGCGTTGAGAATAATTCGGATTATTTTTACCAAAATAGATGCTAGCAAATTATCTTGTTTTGCTTGACATCTGATTACAATAGACAATAGTGCTAAAGATGGCGACTCCAAAGACTCTGTTATGTTTTGCTGCAAAGCATGCTGGTAAAAATCTCCCTGACGACCACCTAACGACTTAAACATTTCAGTCTGCCGTTTTAACTAGCTAGCTTGAATTCGAATCGACCTTGAATTCGATTGGAACATGTTCGAAAGGAAACCTTTCCAAAGCAGAAAAAGTAAAGTTTTGATTCGAATTGAAGATTCGTGTTCGAATTACAAAATTTTCCTATTGTTTACATCGATAACTTGTTTCGAACTTTACCACAGCTAGCTAGTCGAAACGGCAGACCAAAACTTTTATGTCGTTAGGTGGTCGTCGTGGAGCCTTTTACCAGCATGCTTTGCGCGGCCGCCATCTTTAGCGCTATTGTATATTGTAGTATAGACTTTAAAAATGAACACCAAATTCAAGAAGATTATCCTGTCTATCTCGATACGTGCTAAAAACGTTTGCTGATTGTTTTGAAACCATCTTAAGTATTAGTAATACTTGACTTGATTTGATAATGGGTTTATGCCCGAAACGTCGTACAAAATTAAACTCTGTTCAAAGTACAATTATTTATACTGTATTTGTTTGTATTAGTAATACTGAGCAGAACATTATGACATTATATTAAGATACCATATTTCCTACGCATTATAATATCATTTTCATTTTCCCATAGAAGATATCTTCAGGAACTTTTGCAGTAAACAGCACTAAAGATTTATATCGATAATAAGCTAACAATCTTCCGAGAAAGTATCCAATTTTTGTAGATTCTCAGAGTTTAGCTGTACATGAAGTTTTATCAATTTTTTTGCCTTTTTATCATTAATTTATTATCTACAAATGTATTACTTTTTTTTTTTATGAAAAAGGTATCTAGGCCAAGAAGGCCTCCAACCTAAGTACAAAACAACTATAAGTTTAAACTACAATTGAACGAACATAACAGCGATAAGCGCAAAAAAAGTTAATCTAATAAAAGCGAACGATACAAATGACAAAACAAAGGTAAAAATAGTTAACTTGCAAATGAATTGCAGGACTAACAATAATTAACTTTGTGATTCTGATTTCTGTTTCAAACTTTTCGACACGAATGTTGCTATCCAGTTGAGGCAGTCTTTATCCTCTTGACTTAAGAGCCAGATTAATGTATTCCAAATGCTTAGATGCTTTATATTAGGATATAACTTAGCCACATTATTTTCAAGATTTTCCCTTTACAACATGTGCCTGAAGTGTTAACCCAGCAAATCATGAGCAAAGAGAAAAACAAGATACCGAAAATTACAAAACAACATACACGTATTTTTTTATAAGAAACTAAGAATTTGAGCCAGTACTGAAAGTTTCTTAAAATTATCAGATTTTGAGTACTTAGAGTTTCTTTCGAGTTTCTTAAAGAGTCCATGACAATCTTCATGTTTACTACCTGTGCCCTCATGAACATTTCAAAACAACATTTTTGAAAACTTTCCAGTATTTAGACATTACTCAAGTACCTTCCGAGTAATATGATACAGGAAACAAGTGAGAATAAAGTAGAAATATGCTAAATATTTCCTTTATTAAAATAAATAGTTTCTTAAGTTATATTTTCCCAGTACTGGAGTTTCTTAATTTTTTGGCGATCTTAGATTTTCTTTCTTACACGCGGTTTCTTATAAAAAAATACGTTTACCGTTTTCTTGTACCGGGCGAGTCAGAAAATGTTTAGACGTTTGAAAGCTTGTAGCTTTCAAGCTATCTATCAGATTTCCGTAAGCTAATAATGGTTGTATAGCTAACATATCAACGTAGATAAGAAAATTTAGTTTGTCAAGATCGGACCTATGGTTCTCAAGTTACAAGCCATTTTATAAAACTGTTTCAATTAAAAATCCTTGATCAAATTTACGAAAAAACCAACTAGACTCATGATTAAGTCCCTTTACTTTCGCTAATTGAATTGAATTGATGTTGTTGTTGTCGTTTCAGTGAGGTATAGTTGTAGCAGTATATTAGTTCAGGCAAGAAGCGAAAATACGACATGTAATCAGTCTACAATGCAGCCTCATGAGAATAGGAAATAGATGAAAATAGGCCGAATGAGAGTCCCAAGTGCAGTGTGTACAATTATGCTTCAGTCTCCATATTTACCCAGTACGATGTTTGAGCGATGAGATAGACGGACAGAGCTTGATTACGATAGCTGTGAAGGTAACTCGTTAGCAAATTTGATCAAGGATTTTAGGCCTGTTTTGAAGGATTTTTAAATGAAACATCTTTCATAAAATCGCTAAGCGATTTTGATCAACTAAATTTTCTTATGAAAGATGACTTGTCAGCTACACAACTTTCGTTAGTTTGCAGGAATCAAATTAACAGTTTGAGAGGTACAGGCTGTCAAACATCTAAACATTTTTCCGACTGACCGGCTAGTAACATAAAGTATCGTGTTTGATATCTGTTTGTAAATAGGTAAACCCCCGTGCACGTGTAACCAAAATGAAGAATAATCTTTAAATTGTGTTGGATTTTATCAAGTTTGAAGTGTTACTATTACTGCCTGGTGATCTATTCAACTGATTATGGCTACGTAAGTATGAAACAAAAGGCGGACTAGTAGTTCATATGACAACAGGGCTATTGCTAAAATAATGAACGGAGAATCGGAGAATCACGGAATGGGAGCCTCGGAANAAAAATTGCGTTTTTACTTTTTACTCCTCATAGTGAATTGAAAGAATTGCAAAAATCATCAATTTTATGCAACATTACATTTTGTAAGCAGGTGCAAATATTGATTTTGTTGTGACCGAACCATATATATGATATTAGGAAGTTGTAAATCCCCATACTAGACTTATACAGAAAAAATTGTACGAAGTATCTAAAAATCTAAAAAATCAAAAGGTTCCAATAGAACATTACAAATTGTCATAAAAAAAGTTTGGCTACGAATTTTTACGAACCCTTTGGCAGAAATGTGCACAGAGACTGGTTCTTAATTATAGAATTTATCTGGATTTCTCCCTTTTCCTCCCTTTTTTTGTATTTAGCGTTGAATTTTGCAGTTAACTTTTTAGGCCCATTAACTTCTCAAAAAACCGCCATTATCAAACTGTTTAAAAAAGTATCAAAAATAACGAAATTAATAAATATATTGCAATTAATTCAAAGTACATGATTAGTAGTTTAAAATGAGACAAAAATGAATAATTTCTGACTCTTCTGAGCTGCGAAATGATAACTTGAAAAATGCTCTACAAAAACTGCTATTCCGGAAACAGTAATGTAAACAAACAACAAATTAGGCCAAATTTAAAAAATCAGTATCTCCGCTGTCTCTTGACCGATTTTAATTCTTTTCAGTGTACAATGACCCCCAGGGTGTACTTAATAACGATGATATAAAATGATTTTGGATTTCAAAACTTCATATTTTGCCATTTATTCCTTTATTTTGCAATTCTGGATCACTGTGCTCTGCTCCCTTTCCTCTCCTTCCTCGCGCTGCGCGCTCGATGCGCCTTCGGCGCGGATCATTTCATCCGTCCTCCGGTAATACAGCCTCTGCGAAGGAGAGTGAAACCGATATATCTTACCGCTTACATACACATATTTTTCACAAGAAACTCTTTATAAGAAACTGAATTCGCAGATCCCAAAAATTTTAGAAACTTAAAACACTGTTGAAAATTATCAAAGAGACATTTTGTTTATTGTTTTTGGACTGTCTTTGTTACTCTGTATTACTTGAGTAATGTCTAGACAGGGCCATTGTTTGTTTCAGACTGTGCAATTTTCTGCCAATTTCAGAAAGGTACAGGATATTATGCTAAGAACAAGCGAGAATTTGAGGAACCTTCTAGAAAACTATTTAGAAAGTTTTGTTACTCAAATATGAGAAATTTTAAAATTACTTGGTCAATTTCTTAGTTTCTTATAGAACCATCGTGTAAGCTCCCGTTCCTTGGTTCCCCTGTTAACCAGTCTATATTTTAGTAACAACTTAACAACAGCACATGTTCAAGATTAATCAAGCCACAAGTGCTTTCATTATTAACGCTTCTTTTGTTCTAATTTCGCCGCGAAAAATCCTAAACAAGAATTTATAGTGATAAGAATTTATTCGTTGATCCAATTTTGCGGATTTCGCTGTTTAAAACCGGTGGCTAATACAATTGGAGGATAATTCCTTCGCCACTACACAATCTCATTTTGTAAAGAATGGTTCATAAACAACTTATGATGAGTTTTGCAAGGGCAGATTAGAAAATATAACCTTCTGGCCGTACTACCGGGTGAGGCAGAAAAATATGATGTGTAGACGTTTGAAAGCCTGTAGCTCTCAAATGATTTATCCGATTCCTATAAACTGATAATACCTGTGTAGCTAACACATCAACTAAGATAAGAAAATTTAATTTGTCAAAATTGATCGTATCGTTCTCAAAATACAAGCAATTTTAGAAAAATGTGTCAGCTCAAAATCCTTCAAAACAGGCCTAAAATCCTTGATCAAATTTGCTAGTAATCCATCCTCGTGATAATAGAAAATAGATCAAAAAGGCGGGATATAGTCCTAAGTGCATGCAGCAGCCTCTTTATATACCCAGTAAACGTTTAAGCGATAAGATGGACCGATAGAATTTGATTATGATATCTGTGGGGCTAAATTGCTAGCAAATCTTATCAAGCATTTTAGGGTTGTATTGAAGGATTGTAAAGTAAAGCATTTTTATGAAATCGCTTGTAATCTGAGAACGATACGACCGATTTTGGACAAATTGAATTTCTTATCTAAGGTGATATGTTAGCTACACAGATGGTATTAGTTTATAGAAATCAGATAGATGGTTTGAGAGCAGAGCTACATGCTTTCAAACGTCTAAACATTTTTCTGACTCACCTGGTATAATATTTCATGATCAATGTCATTAGCCCTTCCTTTTTGTCGGAGTTTTTCATAACCAAAGATGTCAAGTATAATCTAAGGATAAAGAACCTCCTCCAGCTGCCAAAAATTAAAAAATTTTCATATGGACAAAGTTCACTATCGTTCAGAGGCAGTATACTTTGGAACACTTTGTCAGACAGCGTAAAATCCGCACAAAATAGCAAGACGTTTAAAACCATGATCAAAAACTGGAAGGGGGGAAAATGTAACTGTAATATTTGTAAATAGAACTTTGGTTTTAACTTATACTTTGTAATTAGATAGTTGGTATTTATTAGTTTCGTGTAAACTAGAGCCACCACCAACTGTAAATAAATTGATTATTATTATTATTATTATTATTATTATCAGACTGGACTGTCAAAGGGATTCAAACGTATAAATGAAGCATATATTCAGGGTATTCTGACGTCGGACTAAAAAAATGGGCGGACAATCGATAAAGAAAGGATGGGACGATTGCACTTTAGCGGACCAGCTTGAAGTCATATCTCTCAGGAATGTATTTAACCAAATACCCTACTAACCGTACCCTACCTTACCCTAACTAACCCTAACTTACCCTAACTAGCCCTAACTAGCCCTAACTAACCCTGACATACCCTAAAAACCCCTTTTCCAAAACCTGACCCTTACCCCAAGACACATTACTTGCCGATATTGAAAGCTGGTCCGCTAAAGTGCAGACTAGCCGAAAGGATGCATAAAGTCCAGCTCATACTCGCTACCTTTAGTAGTATATGGACATGTGTAAAGACAGCAAACTTTATAAGGCCTTCCAAAGATTCTTGAAGGAGAAGTCATGTTTCTTTAATACATTGCAAAAATCCAGGCGTCTCGTATGGATATCTTCTAACAAAATGGAGACTGTCTTTGTCAAAGTTATTTATTGTTTATTTTATCGTCAAATGTTTTATCCCTATTTTTATTTTCTTTCCTAAGTTTTTTTAGTTTATTTCTCTTCTCCTCATTATTTACAAATTCTTCATTTTTTATTAATATCTTAAAGTTTTCTTTTATCTTCAGCTATATTTCTTCTTATTCTTTATTCTCTTTCCTACATCTCTATTTTCTTTTTTAATCTTTCTCAATCCATTCCTCATTCTTCATCATTTACAACCTCTTCAAACTATTTATCTCATCAAATCTTCTTTTATCTTCATTCAAATATTTCTTCTTATCAATTATTCTACTGCATCTATTTCTATTTTCTTTTTTAATCTTTCTCGATTTATTTCTTATTCTTCATCATTTACAATCTCTTCAAACATCTTTATTTGTTATTTATAATATTATAATCTTTTATCTTCATTTTAAATATTTCTTCTTATTGATTATTCTTCTTCGTCTATTTCTGTTTCCTTTCTTACCCTTCGCCAATTTATTTCTCGTTCTATCCTCTTTTGTCTTCATTATTTCTACCTAAAAATGATATTCACTATTTTCTTGATTAAAACAATTATTCTTTGTTTTCAACAACGAAATACCCTCCAAGCACTGCCTCTTTCTTGCGAAAGTTTCCTTTAACTATTCTCCACTTCTCACATAATTAATAATGTTTTTGTTTGTTCTGTTCTTATGTAGTCATGTAAAAATGTGCATGCAGCTGAATACACATAAAAACTTGAATTTTCAGCTTTGAGATTCAGAACATAGGTCTCATTGAATAAGTTTATTCGTTGATTGACACCTTCTTGTCATATTGATTGACACCTTCTGACTAACAAAACATTTCCTAGATTTTAATCTCAAGGCTTCTTCCCAAAAGTGTTTGTGTTTAAATGCATTTTTTATAACAAACGTTTGATAAGAAACTGTAGGCTCGATTTTTCAAAAATTATGAAACCGTGCTGCCTGGATTTTTGTGATAAGCAGATTCAATTTTGCCAAGTCACTCAAAAATGTTTTGATACATGTGCAGCATTGACAAATGTTTTGAAATTGTTTTGATACTTATTTCTGCTGATTCTTATTTTGTGAATTTAATAGGTATTTTTAAAGCCTTTTTTAACAAAGATGAATTGATTCTACCTTCGGAGCAGTAAAGATTTAAGAAACTCATGAGAAACCTTTGGTGGCAAAACTATCCTAAAATTCAAGAAACTTCTAATGAGTTCCGGACCTAAACTGGTCAAGTTTCTCATAAAAATCCGTGTGTCTATGATTAGGCCTGTGTATTGCATCTGTTTCCCATCAACCATTATTTTTCACACGTATTTGTTTTTAAATATGCGTTTAGATGGTGATCTGTAACAATGAATAAAACGTTTCTCACTTTATGTCTTGTTATTGCCAAAAAACCACATCTTGACACGCTTCTACCCGTTTCTATGACATCTGAAAACTGTCAAACCTTTGATAACTTTTTGTAAACACGACAGGTGAATTTCATTCATAATATCTCAAAATTTCTTTGAAAGCGAAGCCATAATGATTATAAAAAAATAGAATTCAGTTGATTGTTTCTGATTGCCTGATGTCATCAAAACACAGTTGTATTGTTTATCATAGTACACAAATTTTTTATAAGAAACAGCTTATAAGAAACGGTAGGCTCAATTTTTCTAAACTTAAGAAACTACCCTACCTGAATAAAAAAAGCTAAGAAACTTTTATAACTTGTAGCTTTAATTTTTCCAAGTCACTCAAAAATGTTTAGACATCCCCGCACAGGTCAGATAGGGTTAATTATGTACAACGTTTCTCAGCAAGTTCTCGTGTGTCACCCAACAGGGTCCTTTTGATCTAACTAACTTTTTCATGGATATTTCAGCTCAAGGACACTCAGGTCCGAGCATATTCCTGACTATAAAAGCTCCATTTCCTTGTAAGCTAGAAAGTATGCAACGTAGTTCTGTTGTAATATTATGTGAAAAATTTGCATAAAATGAAAGAATTCCTGTCTTTTATCAATAACACAGATATTAGCTTCTCAATAGTAGTATTTCCGATGCCACCCCTTTCTGTTATCAATCCAAAACATTTCATTTATGACGCATTACATCATCACAACATGTCGTTGTTGACAAATGCTGAAAATACAACACGGCCCCCTGGCTTGGATCTTTGCTTCATGGAGTGTAAACACATTAGAGTTCACCTTGATGACACGAAAGCCTTGCACCCCCGGGTCTCCTATTGATTGACTCTACAGGAAGGCTAGACATAACTATACACAATAGATCTACAATACACTTGAATAAGCCTTGTGGCTCAATAGATCGATTTAGTATGAATCTATGCTATAAACAAAGGTGTTAAATTCGATAACAGTGAAAACAGACAAATCCTACACTTTGCTATTGGCTACAGGAAAGATATTTGTACGCTTGGGTTCAATAATTATTTCGTGAAAAGACACCCAGGAACCGAAATTCACCTACTCAATTATCGCAAGCGTGCATTGGCAGACGGACTGACACGAGATCTTTAGCTATTTGTGGATTGGAATTTGGCAAATAATCACGCTTCCAAAAGATCATTTCATATAGATCGCTTCAGATCCGATTTCGGAGGATTCAAATCAGAACTTGGGATCATTTTGGTGTTATTTGAGTGTATTTTGTCAACAAGGATGGGCCTACAAGTTTGAATAAACTATTTTGATCAAAGACAGACAGGGCTAGACAGCCCCCCTTCTTCCGCCCTGATAACTTAATTGATCACATTTGGTGGATTAAATAACTTTCATTGCGTTTTCAAAAGACTTTGTCCAGATCACAGGAAAGGTTTACTTTAGCATTTGGCTGCAAGATTTCATGGACTGAGTTTCAAGTGAGTACTGTTTTGAATAATTTACTCATCTTATTTCTATATTTGCATATTACAAACTCAAGTACATAAACAGGCGAAAAACCTTTAAAACGGATGCGTTTTCTATCCTCCGTAGCTCAGATAAGAATGTAAATACGTATTTTCCAATTATATTATGTTGTAGTTTAACTTTTGCGCTTTCGATTCATACCAAACACTTTTAAAACCGTTCATTTTATTTTGCATTAATATTTATTTTAAACTGAGGTGTTTTGGTGAAAAGACTTAGTGAAAAGACTCCAAATAGCGATCATTTCTGACATGTGCTTTTGAAGAGCAGACGCACCACAACGCGCTCGCTCGATGGAAAACATCAAAGTTTGTCGGCTTATCGCTTCATCATCTGCAACTATGATCTGCTCATACTTTTGATAATTTACCTGCAAAACCTTCATGGTTAACTCTTTGATATCATTATAAAGTTTGATGCTTTGTGGTGGATGAAAACCGAGTAGATTTGAGCGGAGGAAATCGGCCTCAGCCGTTGGTTTGATCAGAAACCAATAGGCCCGAAGGCTTCAGCACTGCTGTTCAACAAGACGAGTTTTTTACGACGGGAAAGAAGGGACTTCGAGACAGAAAACGCCAGTGAATTAAAAGATAAAGAGTTCAACTTTAGCTAAGGCAAGTATCTCAGAAGTTTAGGAGTTTTCTGGAGGCTGTGAGTGATCTTGATCTCGCCCTTTCCTGTTCATCGCCTCCCTTTCCGAGTACTGGCTTGTTTACAACAGATCCTGTTATTTGCCAGCGTTAAAAACGCTTCAACTTTGCTACAAAGTCCATTTTATACAAATTTACTTTGTTTTATTATCGCAAGCATGTCAAATCAGTTATTCAGAAGCAAATGATCCTAATAGGCGACGATCGCTACAGGGCGATCTAGTTTTATTGCGATTTTATTCAGTCAAGGCCCACGCATTTGGGAGAGCGGCAAAGCTAAAAACATCAATGAGTCCATTGGTCGCTAGCGGGTTTTTAGGAGAGTGAAATGCATACAAATTTTGCCAAAGGATAGAAGAATGCATTAATATTAGAATCCACGTATTTTCACATGTTTTTAGTCTCAAATTTCGAGTTTTTATCAGTTTTAAAACCATGCAATTTCACGTACGGGCCGCGGTAGTCAGGTAGTCAGGGCCAGCAGGCTGAAAATTCCCAGCTTAAAAATTAGTTTATCTTTGGTGCCTTATAACATATAGAAGTTAGGCCAGAGGTAGAGGAATAGTTAATCATTAAAATCAGCGTCTTTAGCCTTCTTTTTAGCTTCAAATGTTGCTTTTTTATCAGTTTTCAAGCCAAGCAATCTCAGGCCTAGGGCCGAGTAGTCAGGGTCAGGGACAGCCAGGCTGAAAGTTCAGAAATTTCAATCTCGAAAAATGATTTATTGCCACGGAAAATGATCGTTAATTTTCCACAAGTTTCATGGATCTAAAACAGTTTGGTAATTAAATTATTTAATTATTTTATACAATTTTATTTTGATAATTAGCAAAAATAGACTCCCTGTTTTTTCTAACGCAGTTACACAGGTTTCATAAACAACAAGTCTAACTTTTTCATTGTCCTGCTAATAAAATATCTTGATTGAAGTGAATTTGAACTGCAGCCAAATCTATTAACGATTTTAGCCACACATCATTGCCTGCTAATTTGAGAGTACAAACGTGCCTTTCTATGGGTCCTAACATATGTCTCCTGTGTCCACAAAGCCATCTTTCTAATTCTTTCTACAGAACTTTGGTCTGGTCTATATTTTTTCACGCGACTTTGCAGATTTAATATTTGTTTTGAGTGGGAGGAAGTCTCTTACTTTATAGCGATAAATAAATCTTCTTAAGCACCGTAATTTGTTTTATAACCTGCCACAGTCGTTGCCCATAGAACAACAATGTAAAATAGGTTTAACACCTCTACAATAAACGAATTAATCTATTTTTTCACGACGTATTGTGGCATTAATGATAATTGTTATGAGTGCCCATTCATTGACCCCAAGGTGTTATTAAACTGGCGTCTTAAGGGAAGATTTAACCCGCATGACCCCCTTAGGAGTTCCCTTTGTCTCTCTGTATACACACTGCTTTCTTGTAAAGATTAAGGGACTGGCAACCCATAAATACCAATCATTGCCCACCCGAGGGAAGATTGTAGCCAACGAAACCCCCTTAGAAAAATACCTTTGTTTCTTTGTCTGCGTAACGGTTTCCGGAACAAAAAGGGGTACCGGCTGCCCACCCGCTTCTTTGGCCGGTGCCCATATTACTTTATTGTCGACATGAAATGTTATGCATGTTTTTACCGGTTTAACATAACACAGGAAGAAATTTAGGAAAAATGTATTATTAGGTTGGGAAAACAAACCACATGCCGCGAACTCGGCGTCCGACAGGCGTCCGACATGGTTTGGAATCGAATTGGGAACACAGGAAGAAGTCAAAGAAATGATACTTTTGTGGGAGGAAAGCAAACCCTACCTATATGCGTGAAAATGGCGTCTTTATGCGTGAAAATGGCGTCCAACGGTAATCCAACATGTTTTGGAATTGAATTAAGAAATCCAAGAAATTGTATTTTTATCGTCTAAATCCATGAATTTGATCCCACCCTTGAATCCCCCTGCACCTGCAGAATGGCGAAAACGAAGTCCATGCTGTCAACTCGGCGTCCGGCGTGTTTTGAAATCAAATTTTCAAGTGCAGCCATCTGTCGCCGTTATCAAATTTGTAGACAAAACCAGGCGAAAGGCAAAAATTATGTCTATGGATAATATCAGGAAAAACCTGCAATCTCTCATTTTGTCATCTGTTTTTGGTCTATCAAGACGGGGGTGGATCTCAGCATTGTTTACCAAATTTATCGAAATGCGGCGACTCTGGTGTGGTTTTACATAAATTTAGGTTGTCTGTTTATGATATTAATTCATAATAATTCAATAGAGTGGTAAGTAACATTTTAGCGTGAGAAGCCTGTAATATTGATGAGTTTATCATCAGTGAAGGATGCTAGGAGCAACCAGCCAGTAACCTGGGCGCTAGCCTACGAGTTTATGGGTCTACGCGTATGCTACCTGGGATCAGCCTCGATGAGTGGAGGCTACGCGCAGGCTACTCGCCAGTCCCTGGACCCTGGACCCTGGAATGATTCTGAAGGCCGTATTGTCCTACAGTGTTGATCTGTAAAATTTTGAAGCTAAAACCCTTGACCTTTGTATTGCCCGTTTGAAAAAAGAATTCTTCACGTTGTACATACAGTTCAAGAAGAGAAGAAACGAGAATAAAAATAGTTCATTGATTTGAAATTAGCCAATCAGAGAGCCCATAATTTTTTTTTAATTTCTGTCGATTTTTGTGACCAGTGTCAGACGAAGATATTTCACAAGTGGTTCCTGTACCCAACACAATTTTCAAATCCTTTTGAAGGTAGCAAGGAGTGGGCTAAACTTCTCGAGGCTCTTATCCCACCCTGGCCTAACCTTGGACCATCTGGAAAGTAATTTTTTTATCCGAAGTTTGACATCNCATTGATTTGAAATTAGCCAATCAGAGAGCCCATAATTTTTTTTTAATTTCTGTCGATTTTTGTGACCAGTGTCAGACGAAGATATTTCACAAGTGGTTCCTGTACCCAACACAATTTTCAAATCCTTTTGAAGGTAGCAAGGAGTGGGCTAAACTTCTCGAGGCTCTTATCCCACCCTGGCCTAACCTTGGACCATCTGGAAAGTAATTTTTTTATCCGAAGTTTGACATCTGCCGACTAGAACTGCAAGAAAGGTATCCTGAAGGCGTTTTTGGGTTACTCTTCAAAATGTTCTTGTTTCAAGAAGCTTTCGATAATTTCTTGTAATGGAACAATGTGGGGCTAAAAGAGTGATATTTGGTAAACACGCAGAAAAGAGTAAGGACCCCGAAGAGTGTCTTCTTCAGTTTCGCTGTTTTACTTTGCGTAGCGGCTGTAACACCGGTCAGAGAAAACAAATTATGTCTGCATTTTGTTTTACAAAACACTTGTCTTCTTCGCCGTCTAGCTGTTATGAAACCGTGTTTTACTAGAAACTGGGTTTTTGCGGCAAATAGAATGAGGTGAAAATAATCTTTGTTTTATCTTGGTTGCGGTGAATGTTAAATTTTAATCTTCAATCAAATCGCTGGTAAGCTTGTGAAATCTTGAGGTCAGACTCTCCGAAGCATATAACTGTGTTCTTTAGGCTGAAGGATGGTGGGCCTAAGTTTGCCTAGTTGGGGGCCTAGCTGCAAGGATGGAGAGAGTTTGTGGGCCTTCGTTGCATCCTGATCGCACTCCACAATGGGGTTGATACCGCCTTTAAATTCTGAAGGGCATAACTTCTTTTAACGCATTAGGGAAATAGAAGAGGGGATAAAAGTACCAATTTTGTCATTATTTATGTGGCTAGCACTGTCTCTAATCTTGGAGCATACGTAATTTGCGGGTTTAAGGGATGACAGGTGGGAAGACTTATGTGTTATCCAATAGTAGCTGGAAGTCAGGAGGAAATTATCAAATCGAAAGACTTACAAGAGTATACGAAGTATTAATCAACCCCCATCAAGTATAAACAAGGTGATTTGGGGCAGGGGCGAACAGGAGTTTTGCTCCTTCCTGTGTCCCTGTGCCCGGTATCCCTTATATCCCTGTGCCCTGTAAGGGAAACAACAACAACAACCTTCATGGGTACAGGGACACAGGGAAGAATTAACTGCTGTAAGAAACAACAACTCGCTTTTATAAAAAGCTCATAATGCAACCTTGTCTTGTCATCAGCTTTTCCGCCATCTTAGAATTACATGTTGCCGGTTTTCTCACATTGGCTTAGCAGCTGTGCAGAACTCAACGTAATTTCTAATTTTAATGGATTGCTAATCTAAAGGACGAAGCTCATTGCAGAAATAGATAACCCCAAGAGAAGGAATAAAAAATCCCTTCCATTGCCTTTCACATCACAAATTTGCTGTGACGTGCTCTTTATTAAAATGAGGTTGAATTTGAGCTGGAATTACTTCTCTAAAATACAATCGACGATTTTGTAGACATTGGACTGTAGGGATTTTCGAGGTACTTTCAGAGAGTTTTTTTATGTCAAAAGATTGTCCCCGTCATAAAAGGCAGGCGCCGAACATTTCCCTGTTTTAGCGGAAAAGGGCGCGCGTCATCGAATGTTGTCGGCGAAGTAATGTTTCTAATAATAACAATAGATACATGCTGTAGGCCTAAACATGAACAGCTGCCGGCTCTTTTGGCTTTTCTTCCACCATAAAGACCATTCATCAAATATGAACCACATTGGGACGTTTTTTATTGATAATCCTTGTTAATTTTTTTGCCTATTCTTAAATTTTTCATTTATAAAGACGAGGAGCAACTTTTTTTCAAAATATACTCCACATACTCCCTGTGAATCTTAATGAAAATGTTGATAAACTTGTACTTTTGTCCTAACTTGTCATCTCCCCTTCAGCTATTTTCCATGTAAATACCAAACTTTTTCAGACTCGCCGCCGAAGGTAAATCGAGTATAAATAACATCGAATGAGAAAATTAAATTAATACGCGTCGGTTGGCGATGGGGTTTGCGGCTTTTAATTGAACAGGGCTGTTCTAAAGGTGTTTACAGCCTCATTGCCTTTGTTCAAATGAATAGGCCATTTTACGTAAAGATAGCAATTACAAAGAAGAATTAGACGTAATTATTCTGCTTAAAAGCATTATTCAAATTTCTGCGTAGTAACCCCTGACCGTGAAATCAGCTAAAATCAGACCCAGCTTCTGCGAGCGAGCGCTATTGAGTAGCAGGTCAGCCATGTCGGTCCGCTCTATTTTGATTTGCTTTATTAAATATTCAGGTCAAGCGAACAGTTGCTAGAAGAAGGAGCCCAAGTCCAAGCAGTCTGTTGCTTTATCTACAATCATGAACAGCGAGAATGGAGGAGGAGAAAGTCGTGCAGCAGCAAAACAAGAAACTGTCGTATCATCAGACGAAACAACCGACGCGACATTGCCAAAGAAAAACAACAACCAGCCTATTATAAATGAAAGTATTGGAAAACACACTAAAGCTAACCAGAAAGGCGAAGAATTGCCATTTTATGAAGCTGCAAATATCATTTATCGACCTGGAGGTAAATTTTTCACAATTTTTATCACATACGCCTGAGTGCAAGTTTGATATTCCTGTTTTCCTTTCGGCCAATATTCTTCATAAAATTCTAGTGATACAAATTCACTAACGAAAAAGTGCCGCAACTTTACTTTGTGTCATGATTTTTGAAGTTTTCTTGAAGGAGATTCTCTCTCCGTACTTTGGGATTTCAGAGTTTTGCATCTTTGCTCCCGGTAGAAAGTTTGCATGTCCTGCCGATGAAGGAAGTTTTACCTAAGAAAATATTGGCCCTTGGGGGAATTCAGTTGCTACGTAAGGGGTTTCGTATTATTGATAAGGTGTTAGGCACGTGCTTATCATGCGAATGGATTAGCCCCAAGGGGAACATGTGTCTGCGTCCGTTTTACCCCGCGCGCGTGGTAATGCCTGTGCTCCCAGCTCCAAAGAAGTTGTGTCTGGTCTGGTCTACAGTACATCAATTAGGGAAATATCATGCACAGTATGTCGCCCGCCCTAATTAAGCAACGTATGCATTGCATTGAAGCACGTGTGTTGTTATTTAAAGGCTGGGCAACCATTGATTGGGAGGTACCCACAATTTGCGACTTTATTGTCGAAACCCACTGTGATTATGGGAAATCGCTCGACCTGATGGTTTTGACCAGTTAAATTCATTGCTTTCATTTTCTGTTTAGCCCCCCGTCGTACCGATTTTCTTTCCCAGCCCGTTCTTAATCCTATTGTCTGAATTGAATGTTTCCTGGCCAACACTTAAATTCGTGAAAATATTAGGTCATGCAAGGAAATGCGGGGCTCATTGTTGATGTAAAGAAAGAAAGGCTTATTTCTATTTGATCGCCGTTTACGGGGGTGTTGCTGCCAAATCACGAAATTGCCCTGTATAGAACCTCAAAATGTGTGGTACGAATAAACGAGGCCCGCACACCACAGGGGGATCAGAGTTTCCTCGCCCCTGGTCATTTTTACGTTCGTTCCCTTGGCCCCTGTTAGAAGAATTTGATAGTCTGTCAATATTCATTTCCTTGTTTCCAGACTACTGTATTTTGACAAATATTCTCATTTCGTCTCATCTGTAAAAATACTTTGCAAAGCCATATGGCATCGACGCAAAGGGTAACTCTAAAATTTCAGCTTTAAGATGAACTGGCCTAATGCATGCATAATGCGAACAATTAAAGCTCTCTCAGCCTTTAAAAGGTCCTCCTCCTTCAAAGTTAACTTTATACGTAGACAAGTCTGTATGTGAGTTCAGGGCGTGAGAAATATTTTGAGTCGAAAATCAGACACCTTGTATTCAAGACACACAAACACTCTACTCTCCTATCATTGTGAAAATGAAAAGGAGGTGCAGTGTCTTCATTGCGTGGGCCTAAGTACCCCCCCAACCGCACCACAGTTTCCTTACTTAAGAGTTTCAGAGAAGAACGGAGATCTGACTTTGATTGCAAAGCTGCTGTGAAAATGTTTTTGAAGTTATGTTTTTAGATATTTGATCCTGGGATTGCAGAATGTAAGGCTTTTGAATACGCCTGAATAGGATTATGACAACAATTAGCCTTGCCCGTGTTTTCACCATAGAAAAGCTGGTCGACATTTTTTCTTGAATTATTCATTCACTGGTAAAATATTTGTTCTTTGTGCAAAGGAGAGATATCGCCCGCAAATCCTCCTTTTCACCTGATCTTCACAGGGGGTCGGGCCTATTTTCCTCTTTCGTTGCTAGTGACATGCTGAACAAGGCACGTAATGTATCATCAAGGGCTGGTCATGTCCCATTGCGTGATGAGGCACTATTGTATGTCCCATATTTTGGCTATTTTCTCTCTGTTAGGGGACAGTTTTGTCCCCAAAATGCTGCCTATTACTATTATTATTATTATTATTATTATTATTATTATTATTATTATTATTATTATTATTATTATTATTATTATTATTATTATTATTATTATTATTATTATTATTATTATTATTATTATTATTATTATTATTATTATTATTATTAATAATTTATTTAAAGTTGGCTTTTCTAATGGAATACAAGTATTTTTTTTTGTAAGAAACTGCTTATAAGAAACTCAGACTCTCAGATTGCCAGAACATTAAGAAACTCCAAGCATTTTTTCTTTATTCTCACTTATTTCCTGTATCATATTACTGGGAAAGTGCTTGAGTAATGTCTAAACATTCGNCTCTCAGATTGCCAGAACATTAAGAAACTCCAAGCATTTTTTCTTTATTCTCACTTATTTCCTGTATCATATTACTCGGAAAGTGCTTGAGTAATGTCTAAACATTCGAAAGGCTTCAAAGCACCTTGTTTTGAAATGTTCTGGAGGTCACAGATCTGATAATTTTAAGAAACTTTCAGTACTGGCCCAAATTCTTAGTTTCTTATAAAAGAAATACGTGTAGCTAAAAGCTAATTAAGGCCAACTAATCGATGATGTGTTTGCCCAGCGTAGTATCTCTGTAAACAGTTTTTTTTTTATATGACAAATGTACGAAGTCTAAGAATTATTACAGCAAACGACGTACAGCACGCACAAATACATTGTTTTCTAGTATCCTTGTAAAATGCTTACGAGACATTTTCATGAAAACATAAGCAAAACAAATAGATTTCCAACGAATGTTTTAAAGTGAGTGATTTACCCAATGGCTTTGGCAAGGCCTCGATATGGCTCCGAGATCTCTTTACAGGAATAAATGGGGTTATCAAGTTGAATTGAGATTTATTCCAGTGCATCCAGTGCAGCAGGAAGTAAGCCTGGGAAAGCCAACAGCAGCAGCAGCAGCAGCAGCAGCCAACGACCAAAACAGTTAGTGCTGTCTCATCACTTCCCCAGCTGCTTATCAACGTAAACGGAGACTGAGTTCTTTTTGGATTTTAGTTTGAAAAGGAATTTTTAGGCCCATATTAGAACCATCTTAGCCTGTGACGCGACAACAGGGGAATGGGGGTCCAGACCCCCTCTTTCAAAAGTTGGAAAAACTGCAGAAGAATATGTGCATTTTAAAACTATGAGACGCATATTTCTGTTGAAGAAAAATAGAGGGGAAATATACAGTATATTCTGTAATGATTTCCATGGTTGCACAAAAATACCAGAAATGAATGGCATGTATGCATTTGTGATTATTGGTCGTCAACAAATGATCACATGCTAATAGACCATTGAAAATTTAATTATTTCTGGTGTTCATTTTTGTGGCTTTGTTGAATTGTTCAAGCGGTGAAAAGCGTAGATGCGAATTCTATCGCGCGATTGATAGGTTTACGTAAGCTTATTGTGCGCCGCATTGGGCCTTATGCGCCTTTCAATAGTTGTCTTTCATCTATTTAATCACATATCCTTATTTTATTTGAAACCCCATTGAAATCTTATTGTGGCTTATCTCAAAGGCGGGATCAGACCTGTAATTGAATTTACCAGCTAAACAACAGTAGAGCGGGCAACACGTAAATGTGCCTCGCAGAGGGTTTGTTGCAGCTCAATGAGTCGCAGCTGCCTTAGGGGACACGTCACTCAAGAAAATCTTGCACACCTTTGGGGAAAATTCTTTTGTTTCCAAAGAAAAATACCTTTGTTTTCAAAAATCTCAAACCAAGAGTGGGAAATCTCTCTCTTATCTGTCAATTTTGGTTTCCTGCTGTTCCCACCCTGCAGAGCGTCTTGAATTAAGGTGAACGCCCTAACGCTTGGAGGCTTGAAAATGCTTTGAATATGAAATTAAAAATTGCATCATTTCTGTTTTGAGTTTATTTCATCTATGTCATATCTTGATGTCATCTATGTTGGAAATGACTTCTTGCGTGTGGGCTGATGGCCTAAACTTCAGAAAAACACAACGGAGAAGAAGTTTTGCTCAGCTAAATACAGCTAAATATCTGTGCGCTATTCCGGGAATGTTTGGGACAAAATTAGGCCATTTTTTGACCCGTTCAGGCCTTTTTAAAAGCATAGTTTTTCCTTGCGACTATTTACTATGGCATAAGTATGATCATCACGACAACTTCCTGTTCAGCCTCGTCCCCAGGGCCTTTTGTCATATTGGGGATATGACAAAAGGCCTCGGGGACGAGGTTGCTCCCTGTTGTTATTTACAATAAAATACTACATTTTAATTTTACATACTCGGGTACCAAACAAATTAAAAAATTAAACAGTTTGTTTTTATTCGTTTGGCTCTGGTACCCAGGGTACATTTTACATTATTACGTTATCAAAAAATCGTTAAGGGGGGGGGCATTTTTTAGTTGACCAGGGCTAAACGGGGAGAGGGGCATGCTTGAATATTTCAATATAACGGCTTATCCATATAATAATAATAATAATATCAATTTATTTTAAGTTGGTTAAGTTCTAGTTCTACATTAGCTAATGGGAACTAATTTACACCAACTATTTACAATTTTTACAAGAAAAGAAACCTATGATACAATATAATATAAAATGCTAATAATCATTATCTACAAATCTTGCAATTGCATTTGTCTCCACTCCAATTTTTGATGTTGGTCTTAAATATAGCAGCTGATGAAGCACTCTTTATTAAATCAGGTATGCTGTTCCATAAGAGGCTTCCTCGAAACTTGATAGAATCAATGCCAAACATGATACTTTTTGTTGCAGGAATTTGCAATAAATCTTTTGTCCTTAGGTCATATTTGGTTTCCTTTCTGATAAAACACTCCTGCATGAAGGACGGATTAGTACAGTTAAGTGTTTTATATATCTCAATCATAAGCACACGAAGGTTTTGGATGTGAATAGTTGCTTCATTGTTCTTTGCCAGTAAAACTTCAAATGTCGATTCATGATCGTCAAGTAGCACCCTAAGAGCTCTTTTGTGTACTCTATCTATGTTGTCATTTGATGTTTTTCCGCAAAAAAGCCAAATTAACGGGCAATACTTGAAAGTTGATGCAACGAAAGATTGGTACAATAATTTTGCTTTTTNAAATCGTTAAGGGGGGGGGGGGCATTTTTTAGTTGACCAGGGCTAAACGGGGAGAGGGGCATGCTTGAATATTTCAATATAACGGCTTATCCATATGTGCGGGATGCTGCTGTGCCAGACGTAATAAAGCATAATACCTTTTGACCATTTCAAAGGGGGATTAAAAGTAAGCCTCCAAGCCCACTGGTCTATGCTCTAGCCCTGTTTATAGCCAGATGTACAAACCGGGCGGTGACTTACTTATTACGTTCTGTTACCAACAAAAGAGATGTACTTACCCCCGGGCATATCTCGTATCCTCTTATTTACGACAATATAGTGGTTGTGAATGAACATTCAATCTCATAATGGATAAGGAAATATTGATGAGTTAAACTTGGCACCGTGGCTTCACTACTGTTTGATATTGACTTACGTTGCGGTCAATGCAAAGCTGCGTGAGCCCTGGCCCTCAAAACCCTAAGCCCTAGAGACATTCCTGAACGTTGACGAACCACAGGTGGCGGAGAAACATTCTACATTTGATAAAATTTATTCTTACTTGCCAGTTAATTGTATCACATTTCTCTTATGCCTTATCTCTTTTAGTTCAACTGGCATTTGTTTTCGTTTAGGCCCGCCATGGTGTTGTGTTGTTGTATTTTCCAAAACGAGTTTTCCTCATTGGGGTCTGGGTTGGAAAATACAACAACACAACACCATGGCGGCGGGCCTAAACGAAGAAAAATGGCAGTTGAACTGAAAGAGAGAAGACACAAGAAAAATGTTACACAATTAACTGGCAAGTAAGAATAAATTTTATCAAATCTAGAATTTTTCTCTGCCACCTGTAGACAAACCACGCACTTCATCGTCTGATATTTTGAGCATCTCTCTCAAAATGCTTAAAAAATTTGTAATGGACTCGCAAATGGATTTCAACAGGACTTCAGGCTTTTTTGGGGAAAGCATTTTGAAAACAATGTGAACGCATAGATAAAGCTCCTCCGTATACATTGGTCTTCGCACGGAGGGCACGACAGCATACTTCGAAACAACAACAACACCAACAACAAGACTGCAAAGAGTATATCATGAAAACGTTTTAAGATGTGTGGCTTTTCTTTGATGTTTTTGAGTGGTGACAGTGACTTAAAATATTCGAAAATAGCATGGAATGAGAATTTTAAGAAAATGACTTGCTTTAAGAGCTTGGCGACTGCTGTTCAAACACACCGCCAGAATAATTTTCCACGAGAAGCAGCCTTTGGCATAGACATCGTTCCTAAAGATAGCAGGGAACAGAGATTACTGCACATTTGTTTGCACATTTTCAACCTATTTTTGTGAGAGACGACAGTAATCACAGCGATGCTGGCAGAACTAATCTGAAATGACATACAACAAAAGAGCGAAACTGGAATATTAAAGATAATGAACGCGCATTTTTGCTGCAAATGATGTGGCTTAACGTCACTTTCCATAGCAATCTGCGCAAGCCGATTTGGCAATCACTGTGCCCGGGCCTGTTTTGCAATATCCCTCGCCAAAATAGCTGCGAAAGAAACCAAAATAGTACGATAAGTGCCAAGTTAGATCATGGGTAGTTAGACGCCGCAGTTGTACCTACATTGCCTTCATGATGAGAGTGAGTCTGTTTCCTATCCTTGTGTCAGCCGCCATTTTGAAAGTTCTGTTGTTAAGGAGGTTCTTTTGTTAACACTACCTCCTCCGCAGAACTATATAGATAATTTTTTTCCTCCGCAGAAGTATATTAGTTGCAACGCTCCTCCATAAAAGTACACATGCAGTGTCTAACCACCCATGATTATATCATTAATCCCGCAGGTGCGGGCCTACGAAACTGAAGGTCTGTGATTAAATGGTCTGTGGTTCAAATCCTTCCTCTTCCAAAGGCTGCTGCCTTTGGCCTGTAGTGAGGAAAGCCAAGGGGGACGAATCACAAGGTGTGTTCACATCTAGAGTAGGAACTAGGACACTGCTCTGTTAAGCTTATAGCTTCTCGGTGTTCCCAGAAGCTACATTAAAGACCCATTGCTAACCATGATCCTTTGCATGCCTAATGGAAAGCAAAACAAACAGAACCTAGGCCAGAAATGATTTTCATATCATACGAAAGTCTTCTTTGGGGCCGCAAAGGATCATGGTTAGCAATGGGTCTTTAAGAAGCAAGGCAAACAAACAAGCAAGCAAATAGACAATTACAGCAACAATCTATTCAGCACGCCTCCTTTTCAAACACAGCAAGCAATGGCCTAGCGCCCTTTCACTAGCACAGGTTAGGCGAAAAGCTTGAATTAAAGTCGGAAACATAATTGAATCATTGAATAAACACGCAATCTGGAGAAAGGCGTATTTGATAAATGTCTTCAATAACTTGTATAAGATACCTGTTACCTTATTTTAAGCAATCTTGTCATCTGTAAACAAGAGAGAAGTGGTTTACATATTTTGGCTGCACGTATTTTGTTCATAGGAAATTGTTTATCAGAAACTCAACTCTCAAATCAGTAAAAATTAAGAAACTTCAGTACTGGGCCAAAATTATGAAAGAAACTTTCTCTTTTAGTCGTGGAAATCCATGGTATTTTATTACTCAAAAGGTACTTAAGTTGCACGGCTTCATAAATCTTTGTTGTGAAACTTTCACGAGGGCATAGGATGTAAACATCACGAATGTTATGAAATACCTAAGAAACCCTTGAGAAACTCTGAGTACTCAGAAGTGACAATTTTAAAATGTATCATATTAAAGGGAATGTAAGCATATAAAAGTGGCTCAAGCCACTTGCGGTTAAATTCTAGCCTATCAGATAGCAGTATTTCCTGTTGACGTAATTGAGTCACCCAAATATGGTGCGGCGCGTGTCAAAGTCTATTGTCTTTGCACGGCTATTTTATCAAAGGCTTATATATGGCATATGCTTAGATTCCCTTTAACACGTAGGTAAAAAGCTCTTATTTGTTTTTGAACTCTCTGCTGCTGTTATCGTAGTCTTTCATTCATTAGTTGCTCTTTTGTAAAAGGCTCTCTTGTTAGCCTTGGGTTCAACTACCACCAATGGCGGACACTAGGGGGTGAGGGGGTGCAGTCGACCCCCCAATGTTGGGAAGAACAATGAAAACAATATAAATAAACAATGCTTTTTAACCGAAACGATAACTCAATATTTGGCAAAGTGTCCGCCACTGATTACCACTACTCTAACTCCTCAACTACCACCCCAGGACAAAGTCACGGTACAAGACATTTAGGCCTATAGCCAGCCGTCAAACGAAACACGAAACACCCGTCAAAACAACATTTGGCAGGTACACTAAGTGTAAGCTCAGTTGATCGAATCTCAAACTTAAAGGTTTTACAACAAAAGATGGATTTGCATAAGATCCCGCATAATTATATGCCAGATAAATGTTTAACCATGTGGTTGCTACTATTATATCACAGTAATCGTGTTATTATCATGGGTGCTAAGACACCGTCTGATGTAGCCAAGGGTATAGATGAATTTCACTTAAATCTTTTGGTTGGACGCCCTCGTAAGGCTTCAGTTTCATGACGCGCNAATGCTTTTTAACCGAAACGATAACTCAATATTTGGCAAAGTGTCCGCCACTGATTACCACTACTCTAACTCCTCAACTACCACCCCAGGACAAAGTCACGGTACAAGACATTTAGGCCTATAGCCAGCCGTCAAACGAAACACGAAACACCCGTCAAAACAACATTTGGCAGGTACACTAAGTGTAAGCTCAGTTGATCGAATCTCAAACTTAAAGGTTTTACAACAAAAGATGGATTTGCATAAGATCCCGCATAATTATATGCCAGATAAATGTTTAACCATGTGGTTGCTACTATTATATCACAGTAATCGTGTTATTATCATGGGTGCTAAGACACCGTCTGATGTAGCCAAGGGTATAGATGAATTTCACTTAAATCTTTTGGTTGGACGCCCTCGTAAGGCTTCAGTTTCATGACGCGCAAGCTTCGCTTTGGCAGTCGCTTGCCTTACATGGAAAGCAGCAATGAAAACGTTTCAAAGGTAGAATGAACTTCAGAAAGACCTCGAGGAAAGGACCTGAAGTCTATCCCAAAATTCTGAGAGATTATATCAGAATTCCAGAGATTTGAGCGACTTGTTTTTTGACTCACGCATGAGGAGATGAGCACATTTTTGATAGCGGTCACAAATAGATATTGCTAATTTCATTATAGCTCAATGGAATTTTTAGGTTTTAGATGCATGGCAATGAACTCCATGGGTCACTAGACGGTTGTTGCAGAGTTTGTTACGTGGGTGGCCAGAAGGGTCCTTTGATTGTTCACCACCTTCTTACGGGTATCGGTTAGAAACTTAGGTGGTGGCTATAAACCCCCAGCATATGTAGTACAATCAAGCGATTGAACCCCTGGGGGGTCATATTTAGTCACGTTTGACTTGCAAAGCTGACCGGCGTGGTTATTTTGGACAGTAAGCCGTTGTTTGCCTTCGTATTGTAAGCGTCCTTGATCACTGGTATGTTTGACAAATATTGGAATTAGTTGAGTGAAATTCAACTTGTCCTGGGTAAATATTTTAAAAGATGTTTGGGAAGATAATCTCATTCCAATCCAAGCAATGCTTATTAAAGAACTGTTTAATCAATTCATCAATAAGACAGGATGATGTGAATGGAGAATAAAAAACCGGCTTAACCCCCTAAGTATTCTCCTTAATGATTTAGGGCCAGGTTGAAATCCGGAGATTTACGTGCCCAGACCTATTGATTTCGTACCGTACCCTGTAGATCTCATCAGAGATCGTAATCTTTTTATCTCTTTATTGTCTCAAACTATCAAGACCTACATTTAACCCAGATTTAAGTGCCTAACCCCCTTATTTGGTAACCTTTGTAGTATCTCGCCTCCCAATCTCGGGATATTACAACCTTCACCACCCCTTTGTTCGCTTAAATCATCAAGGCCTAGTGGAAATCCGGAGATATACGTGCCTACACCTATTTATTTGGTTTCTTTAGGAATCGAATTTATTTTAACCTTTATTCTCCTGAACCATGAGGGCCTAAATTAAATCAAACCCAGAGATCTAGACGCCTAGGTTACTATTTGGTAATCTTAGCAACTTTCGACTTTCAACCTTTGAATTCTCTTTCAGATTGTGTTTACATCGAAAGCCAACGCCCAGAAGTACCATACTTCATCTGCTCTATACGGGACATCAGAAAGGTGAGACAATTTTACAATATTTTGAATGGGATTTTTTTGCTGCATTTATGTTTCTGTGAGTTGGTAACTGAGATTGGGCCTAGGCAGGGTCATCTCTTTCATTGTTTCATTATAACGAGTCCCTGTTGAGTAAGGTGTACCGCAGGGATACAAGAGACATAGGTAATCAGTCTAGGAAGCCACCACAAAACTGAGGTTTCAGTTAGCCGCAAGATTCGATTGAAAACCAGGATTATCAGATCAAAACGAAAAACCTCACACAATCCTTTTCTTGTCGTTTTCTTCCAATGAAAAAGTAGACAGTACTTTAAATTATAGATCGGGTGCTCAGCGAGCGACAGTTCTCTTTTGTGCTATGTTTTGTAACATCCCTGTCTCCTGACCCTAAGTTATGTCGAGGTTAAGAATCCATATGAAAAGGCTTTGTACTTAATAAAGAAGCCTAGAAAGTGGTCAGGAAAACATGACATATTCTGAATTTGAAATATAAAAGAACTCCGTTAACACGCCACGCCAAAATAAGAACAGTGTTTTCAATGTGCTGGGAATTCCAGCAAGTTGATATGAAACTGAATAGAGAAATAGTTTAAATGAGTTATTTATCTGCGTAAACAACTGTTTTAGATTAGATAGGCCATCGTAATGTTTTGTGACATTTGAATCGCTTCATAGCACTGTGCTCTCACTAGCTCATATATCTACTTTGCTGCACAGTTGCGATCGTCTCTCAAAGAAATAAGACACAATAAATCCACTATTTTCTTATCAAAGAACTGTTATTTCTGTTGGAAAGGGAGAACGAATACTGAAGGGATAATGGACTGTAATTCCTGCCATAGGAACTGGAGTTCACTACTCTGCGATTTAGCATAAACACGCTGTAATATAGCTGTCGATATTTTCTAGGGAGTGTTTCGTTCTAAGATATTTATCAGGTCACAAGCTGCGTTTAAATCCGAACAAACTCGAAACCTCAGCGATATGACCTTTAGCAGCCATTTTCCGGCCACTTTCGGAACCGTAGATTTGTCGCCTAAAAGCTCTTTACAGAGACGAGCGACTGTTAACGGGACATTCCAGCAGTTTCAGTCATATTTGTGGTGCGTGACTAAACACCCCATTTCGGCGTGTTTCCACTCTCCTTCGCAGAGGCTGTGTTACCGGAGGACGGATAGGACGGATAATACAGCTTCTGTGAAGGAGAGTGGCGTGTTTCGATGTCGAATCTAAAGACTGCCAGTGCTGTGGGCTGTGGGTGGCCTTTGCAAGCTGTTTTGCTTTTTGCACTCCTGTGCAGTTACTATTCTTCGCCGTCACAAAGGCATCTGGTGAAAATGTTATTGGGACACCCTAGCGATTTTGTTCTCGAATAAAAATAGAGAAGTCTGCAAAAGGAAATCATTTTAGCTGAGGCAATGGCTAGTGCCAGCTCTTTGACACAGACGGAATGGCTGTCTATCCAAGTATTACAGAACACATCCGAAAATATATTATGGAATTTGCAGCAACTTTTATCATCAAAATATGACGTCATACTGAGTTTTAAGCCGCTTCTTAACCCGGCTAAGACCTGTGTTTCGCTAAATCTTCGTTAAATCCTTGCATAATGAGATTTGTAGTACAACATAGACCAGTTTAGATCTAAATTGAGCTTCAACAATAATGGAATTTGTCCATAATTCTTTAGTGGACTTTGATTGAAGTTAATAGCACCTGATTTAAAGTAGTCATGGACAATTTTAGACGATTCAATACAGCCACATTTCATCACCTTTGAAAGTTTAAATTTCTGACAAACGACCCCAAAAACCAGTGTATACAAAACAACCTCGTTACCTTCCATAAATAAAAATATGGTTTACCTGCAATATCCTTTCAACATCAAATTGAACCACCTTTAAAGACCTATTGCTAACCATGATCCTTTGCGACCCTGAAGTCGACTTTGGAATGATACGACAGTCATTTCTGGCCTAGGTTCTTCTGCTTTCCTTTCATTTGGCTCGCAAAGGATCATGGTTAGCAATGGGTCTTTAACCCTTATATTGAAACCCACGCCACCTTGAAGTCTTGCTCGACTGAAAGCATCTTTGAAAAGTTTCCTTGTGTTATAGAACTGGAGAAGCGATTTGAAAGCGAAGCCCTACGTAGGATGATACCGAAAGATTTTTCGTCAGACATTTCGTGCTGTGTACAGCTCTTGATGAAAAGTCCAATTCGTTCTGTTATCGTTAAGCAGGGTCTTACTTGCAGTTTTAACTTCAGAGATTTTAATGTGTGTTTTTATTATTCAATTGCAGAGCAAGAGAGAACATGTATTTGTCAATGTCACGTGGTTTTATCGACCGTGCGAAGTCCCAACTTCAGTGTATCAGCTTCTTATTCACGACAGAAATCATGAAAATGGTACGTTTGCTCTCATCCCATGTGTATTTATTCTCTTGGAAGTATCTTACTCATTAAAGGCTCTTACTCAACCAGCAGCCTTTGCGCTTACATTTATATTGTGGCAGCCATTTTCGTAGACCATAAAAATCTTCATTTTCATAAAACCCGGCACGCAAAGGACCATGGTTGGATAAGAGCCTTTACAATGCGTGATCTGTTGGCCTATGGTATGGAAAGGTTAGATAATAGAGTAGAATATGACCAGAAAGCATGTGGAGTAAACGGAGCTTGGACCAGAACCAAAGTTTTACAATATATAAAGTAGGTAACAGTCAAATTTTTGCAAGGGGCGGAATTTCGTCCTTGTGAAAGAATTTTCGTCACCGAACGAAGACTTTGTCCCTAAAGCATCAAATGGTCATAAATATGTACAGGTATATCTACCTTCACCAACATAACCGTTTAAAGGGAATCTAAGGATATAAAAGTGGCTCAAGCCACATTCGGTCAAATTCTGGCCAATCGGATATCAGTATTTCCTGTTTACATAGTTCAGTCACCCAAATATGTTGTGGCGCGTGTCACGGCCTATTGTCTTTGCGTGACTATTTTAATCAAAGGCTTATATATGCTTGGATTCCCTTTAATATCATTTGGCAAGTTAGCTATTTGATGGAAGCAGTTGAATACGATTCACAGTGTTTGAAAGACTGAGGAGCAAGTTTCGATTTGATTGTCTCCTATGACATTCCACAATTTATGTAAACAATTTCTCTCGTTCCAGACTCATTCCAAATCTTTAAAAGGCCTATTTGCAAGTTTGGATGCCAACGAGAAAACTTACACTGCATCAGTGTTTTGTGATACAAAGAGTCTGAAAAGTTTAACAGCGTAGTTGATGCAAACTATTATCTAGAGCACTTGTCCATTTTTTCCTTCTGGATTTTAGAAAGTCTGTTACTAAGTAGTGTCTCATTCATTGCCTTAGGCGCTGACCATGTTCTTGAAGACGCTGCCGTCAAAGAAAGAGAACTCTTCATCTCCGATTCAGTGGATACTTATCCGATTTCTGCTTTGCGGTAAGATATTTTCTGATAAGATTAAAGAAATTATTCATCTGATCATTAATTTAACGTTCAATTTATCTCTTTCGATTATCACGAATTGTGTATCGGAGATTATCCAGAGATCTTGTTTACTTTTGTGTTAGATTAGGCATGCGACAGCGAGGTTTCAGAGACGGGAGAGTTATTGGAGGTTGCAGACCCCCAATTTGCCCGACAAAAATGGGCGTTCCTCGGGTTTGATTATTGAAAATAATGCTTCGTGGCCAACCTTGTATGCATCAATTTGGCATTAAATAATACAAAATTTACAATGTTTTAATGTTTTACCATGCCAATGAATTTGCCGACAAACCAAAAGTTGTGGAGGTGTGGCCCAAACTACTGTAACTATTAAAGGAAGAAAACCTACAGAAACTAACTGAACTAGTTGGTCATATACAAGAGCGAGTAATGGTCTGGAAATTTAGGGCTCTCGATGGTATCTTCGAATTTCGCTAGCTTGTTTGAGAAACTCAGACAGGGCCTCAATGAAACTTGGGTCAGTACTATCTACTTACTTATGTAGCAGCCTCCTTGCTAGCCATCGCCTACAGAGAAGAAATGCCACCTAAAGTTGCATCTGACACAGTATCAGTGAGGATATACTAATAACAGACAAACGAACAATATGGCCCGGTTCTCCTTCTGAATTGCAAAATTGAGCACGGAGCAGGTGAAACGAGAGCGAATTGTGTATTTTTTTAGAATTTTAATTCTAATTCTGCCCAGTGTATCCTGTGAATTATAATTGATCTCAGTGATTTAATGAATAAAGTAGCGTGCAGAACAGTGAAATGGTGTGTTCGGTTTCTCTTATAATATTTCATTGAGAACTGCCTGTTGAGGAGCATAGGGCTCAAATATTTAAAATCTTTATAATCTTTAAAATCTTTAAAATCTTTAAAAAGGTGGGTGCAAAATTATATTATATTTTTCTTTCCATTGTGTGGCTTGAAAGGAACTTAAGGTACTTTAATGTAAATCTGTCGTGGAAATTTTTTGACATCTTGATTATTTTCAAAATGGTGGGGTTTTAATTTGTTGAAAGAATTCGTGGAAAATTTTGAAATATTAAAATCATCATAAATTCTAAATCAATCGAGGAAAAATGATACAATCTTCAAGAAAACCATAGTTTACGAAGGCCTACAATATGGTGTCAAGCAGATATCTGTCGCTCTTCTGGTTTAGGATTTGGAAATTTGATGACGTCACAACCTCAGATATAATAAGTGCTGCCATTTTGATTACAATCAAGATATCAAAAAATTTCCATGACAGATTTACAGGAAAGTACCCTAAGTTCCTTTCAAGCCATTTAATTTAAAGAAAAATGTGATAGAAGTTTATACCCACCTTTTTAAAGATTTGAGCCCTATGCTCTGTTGGGGAGACCTTTTCAGAGATAGTTTTCAGTTAGAGGCAAGAGGCGGCTAGTCCCAAAGGATTTAAATCGTAAACAAAAGAGCTAGTGAAACTCCGCCGACTGTTGGAAAAAGTTCGTGCATTGCTTTGTCATCTCCGAAAAGGTCTATTTCTCCNTATCTAATTTGAAACAGACTTAGGTACTAGATCGTTCTTATTTCTGTCATGTGTTGTTTAGTTGTGTAGTTTCAGCAGTTTTCTGTTTTTTGTTTTTATCTCTATGTAATTGCCTCGGGGTAGACACAGCCCTTTGCTCCCCGGGGATATTCGTCCTAGTAGTATTGTAGAGTAATTATTGTAAGTAGTGTAGGTCGTAATATGTATTGTAGCATTTTATTGGATTACATAAAGAAAAAAAAATATTTGTATACATTTTGTAGAAATCTGACAAATTTTCAAATATGCACAGCAGTGATAGAAGCTTTGATGCCACTAATTCGAAAATTTCGTTTATAAATGTATAAACATGTCGTGCAATCCAGACTCATATTTAGAAGAGCTAAGAGGTCTATCCCTTGTTTGTAACTGTTGCTGTGACTACGAACTGACGACTGTTGAAATTGCATTGACGTGATTCTTTTATCATTAACTCGAAAGCGTTTCCTCAAACTGTGAAGATACTAATTGTGTTTACATTTGAATTCTGTAAGTGACGCAGATTTTTACTTTGTATAATTTAATTTCGATTATTTTTATTTCCGTAGGCGTTTGGCAAACACGAAAGGTGAAATAAGAGTGGGTTCAAGTCACCAGGTGAACTTTTTTCTTTTTTTCTTTTTTTAATCAGTTATTTTTCCAATGATCAAAATCATCACCTTTAATAACAGCGCTAGTAAACCCCTACAGTATTATAATGGACTGTTTTTCGTTAAAAAGCCAGGCAAAACTGTGGTGCAAAACTTTTGAATTTTACCGAAACTATTTGCTAAAAACTTCCTTTTTACGTTGGTCGCAGTGGATCAACAGATTATATCCGAAAAAGACGAGGCGGCGGTGCGAACAGAGTAATTATTTGAAATTATCCAATCAAAAGCCCTCCGTATTTTTCTCGCTTTTAATAAAAGGTGAAAGGAGTATAGTCAGTCTCAAATTAGATATCAGGTGAAAATGCCCCGCGAATAACAATAATTAAAGTGTTTTGCATCAGTAATTTTGCGTTATCGCAAATCTCGCCTGACATCTAATTTGAGACAGACTTTAATTCGATCATTTACGCCTGCAAAGAGAGGACCAATGATGTCATGATGTGCCCGTCTTCTTAGGTCCTCAAAGTGAAATTTTTGTCTTGATAGAACATACTGTTTTCTTTGGTTAAAAGTTTACCCCCTGAAGCCTGCGTACTGTCTTTCATTTAAGGTTAACCCCCTTGAAGCCTGCGTACTATCTCTTTAGTTTCCATGGAAAATGAAAATATAGCTTAACCCGTAATGCTATGATGAATCAACTTTTTGAATCGACTGTTTCTACTATCTCCAGTGCTTGTCTAGGCTTTAACTTTGATAATATATCTTATCGCCATCGTTTGAATCGAAAGAACCATACATTTCTCTCAGTTTCTTTCGCAGCAAGGGCCTAGCTCCACCCAGTATGTTATTTTTTCACATAATAGCTATCACCTCATCATTCAAGCCTTTGATTGTATTAAGGTGATGTTTTTAGGAACGACTCATACATATGAAGCCGACTTTGACTATTTTGAAAGAAATTTTAATCAGATGTCGAATAATCGAATGAAAACATGTTATGTGTGGTTTGCGTTTCTAGGTGAAGCTACCGAAATGCGTCCCTCTAAAACAAAGAGCTGTGAAAGGCATGGTACGAAAATGTCCGGAACAAATGGTAAGCCGATTTCATACGCTATCTTATCATTTTAAGTGTATTGAATTTTAGTTCGGTATTAATAATATGAGATATGGGTCTGATAGACTTATCTGTTACTATGATGGATTCGAAATCAATCCAAACAAGTTACGTTCTCATGCCAAATAGTTTTTCATAAGGGGAGGGGGCGTGTAGCTCATATATATCATTGTAAGGATGGTTCGTAAGGGTAGTTTATTGACATGAAGAATTAGTTTTTAAGGCATCATTTTCGGCACTCCAGCTGATTCCATAACTGTTAAAGTATCAGTTTTGAAGATTACTACTGAGTAGGTTCAAAGTTTTATTGATGCTGGAAGGGAGAGGTTTTACCCAAAAAAGAAGTGGTGACATTTCTTGGATTTTTAGTAGTACCATTTCATTGAAACGTAAAAGTTTTACAAGCTAATTTTTTGGCTTCTCTGCGTTCTTTGGCTTGAGCTGTGTCATTTCGGTTAGGTGTAAAGATCCATTGCCAACCATGATCCTTTGCGCGTCGAATGAAGAACTGAAACAAACAGAACCTAGGCCAGAAACAACTCATATCATACGAAAGTCGACTTTGGGCCGCAGAGGGTCGTGGTTAGGTATGGGTCTTTAACGCAGGGAAGCAAGGGACTCGAGTATTTAGTTCACATATTCAGCAACTTGCAGACAAGCACGTTCCCTACGAAATTACGAAATATTTTAACGTTGTTGATATTGCTGCTTAGTTGTCATATCTTAATAGCCTGTGAAGTGCAGATTCGTTAGTATTTTAATCCGTCTAATCCAGTGATAGAAATAGAGTTAATCTTTGAGTGATGACATTTAACCCATCATTCTATATTTATTTTCTAATCCATCTTAATTTGAATCTAAACAGTGTGTTTCAAGTGGCCCTTCGCCCATTTCTCTTCTCCAAATCGGAAATAGAACCACAGGGGATCGAGGACTGCTGGCAAGATTACTTCAAAAAACCAGGCAGATAATTTTATGAGGCAATTTTATTCTCACTTCATCCACTTAGATGTTGAGTGTTTTTTAAAGAAAATTTCTATGTCACTTTTAGGTTTGGCAGCCACAGCTGGAAGACTCAGAATTGATTATGTTCTTGAGGGCATCAAGGTAAATTTCTCCTCCTCGTGGTTCTTATGCATGCCTATATCATGGAAGATCTTATTGGGGGGGGGGGGGCATATTTAGTAGAGGTTGTGTGATTCTATCTATGGATTTATGGATGTACGTTTTTCATATTTTCTTGGATTTGTATGTAGGTATTGATTTTCGGGGTGCCCCCAGATTAAAACGGTAAGATGCATCTCGTGAGCATCTTTTGGTTAATCTGAACGCTCTCTTATTATGTTAAGAGCTCCTAATTAACGGACACCTTTCATCCTTCTGTGTTCTCTTCTGCCTTGAAATCAAAGAAGGTCAAAGAAGATCAAAATCTTCAACGATCCGTTTTCTCTTTTCAGGAGTATCTCATCATTTTCGGGATATGTTGATGAAGATGGCTCAGTGGATCGTGCTTTGAATGTGATATCGGAAGAATCGACAACTCTTCATTGTATGAACCTGGTAAGCACTTTCTATCCCCTACTATTTTTGTGTATATCCACTCCGCGCGCTTTAATGATTTAGTCATTCTTTAATCATGTTTTCGGTCACTGGTGTTTTGAGCCAATGATTTGAGCCAATCATCATTTAATCAACCAATCAGTAGTGACAATGCAGAAGTGTCTTCGCGATAAATTGAGCTACAAAAACGGCCAGGTCTAAAACGCGGACATCGCGGACATCGCGGACGTCGCGGACATGTCCACGCCATTTCCATGTCCGCGTTTTAGGTTTTCGTATAGGGAAAAACCTAAAACGCGGACATCGCGGACATTATCTAATTCTCCGAAATAAATTGTTAAATAAGCATGTTTCCACGATTTTTATTCACGGAGAGTGCATGAAAAATAGCAACGAGATTACCAACAAGGAGCAGCCCCTGCAAAGCTGTTTCTCGCTGTAAATGAAGACATTCGATAAACACTTGGGGAGCCCCTAATTCAAGATTCACACTAATTCAAGGTCCGCATTAATTCAAGATCCGGAATTCAAGATTCAAGATCAAGGGATCTTTGGCACAATGAGTGACGTTA
>REGM01000047.1:617307-669037 GCA_004194415.1 Aurelia aurita
CGTCAGCAGACTTTGACAGTAGTGTATAGAGCAATGTAAACAGATGGTGTCCAATTTTCGAAACAGCTTGTCGTGAGAAAGCACCGCCAGTAACGTGGGTCAGTGACTCACGGTAGTGAAGCATAAATGATTAGAGATCAGAAGGAAACAAGTCTTTTACGTCTTAGCAATTGCTTTAGTTGTCCTTAAAGACCCATTGCTAACCATGATCCTTTGCGCGCCAAGTGGAAAGCAAAACAAACAGAACCTAGGCCAGAAACGACTTACATATCATACGAAGGCCATGGGTCTAAGAAAAATTGTTCAGTGAAACTAGAGTTCCCAATTTCGGGTACCTGCTAATAATAGATGTTTTTGAAAATAATGGTTACAACCCCCGCCACAAACTCTTTGGGACTTAATTACCAGATATGATATAAATTTAATCCATCATTCCATTCCAAGGCTCTATCCAAGGTCAAAATGACGTCAATGGAATTCTTTTGAAATGAAAACCGCTGTATAATCCAAATCATCTGTATCTGCATATCACATCATTTTGCCAAACACAGTAATCTCTTCGGGTCACCTTTTACCAAAATAAGCCTTAACAACTCGGCAACATAATCTAACAGGATAGTTGCTTAACTAAATTTTCAAATTCAGGGGGCAACGGTTGTCATTCAAGGTACACGTATTTTTTTATAAGAAACTGCCCATAAGAAACTCAACTCTCAGATCGCCAAAAATATTAAGAAACTCCAGTACTGGGAAAATATAATTTAAGAAACTATTCATTTTAATAAAACAAATCCCTAGCATATTTTTACTTTATTTTCACTCGTTTCCTGTATCATATTACTCGGAAGGTACTTGAGTACGGTCTAAACATTGGAAAGGCTTAAAAAAAACTTCGTTTTGAAATGTTCACGAGGGCACAGGAAGTAAACATGAAAATTGATATGGAAGTCGTAAGAAACTCGTAAGAAACTCTGAGTACTGAAAATCTGATAATTTGAAGAAACTGTTAGTTTTGGCTCAAATTCTTAGTTTCTTATAAAAAAATACGTGTACCGGATGTCTCAGAAAACAGTACCCCTGTTTGCATCGCTGCACTGTAAACCTGGAAATCATAATCAAAAATATTTTTAAACAGACGCAATCTAGAAGCTTTAGCTTAAACCTTCGATGCAAACGTCGTGAAAATCGGTGAAGATCTCACTGATTTATCATCATTTCAACCCCCCAAAATCGGTCCTTGTCAAATCCTGAGCCTGAACAGGTATTGTTAAACAACCACCGGGGATTTTCAAGAAAAGGAACTGTTGAAAAAATTGTTTAGATTTGAAACAAACATCTCCCATATTAACGTTTTTTAATTGCTTCTATGTTTCTATCTAAATCTCTATCGATTTGTATTGCAGCTGCACAGGAGCAAATATGATGTCACAAAAGCTCTGCAGTCCTTGATCAGGTCACCATTTGCAAGAACAAAGACACGAAAATGGACTGACGATGACCGAGTAAGAATTTTCCTTCAATATCGTCTGTTAATGTTATACTCGATAGACCCTTCCCATTGTGATCTATAAGGCCCTTTTTATCTAATAAATGCCAAAAAATAAAATTCTGAATCCCAAATATATTTTGAGCTTCCGTCACGTAGTATGACCTAGGCCCAACTTTAAATATCATTATCTCCGCTTTCTGTTGACCAATCTTGAAAATGTTTGCAGCACATGAACCCCAAGGTTATGCTGCATGTCGCAAGCTCAAACTCAATTAGGAATCTAAAACTTCAAATCTCAGTATTTATTCGATGCCCTGGATCACAGTGCTTCCCGAGTCTTGATTTCAATTTGATAACACAAAGGACAAAACATTGACCGTTGTCCCAACACGCATGGTTGTCTTAGAAACGCACGATTGATCTTTGACTTCTATGAAAACGAAATCAAAATTCCTTTGTTTACTTTTATGCTTTTGTCTACTTTTGTCTCATCCTCGAGAAAGGTCTCTTCTTCCAGAAGAGGTTGAGCAGTTTCGAAAAGTTGTAATCATTTTTGTGTAATTTTATTTTATTGCATTGCTTGTGTACGTACAGTTGTCATTGTTGCTTGATATTTTTTAATTTTTCTTGTAGAAATTTTTCGTAAGAGGACTTCGACAGTATGGCAAAAACTTCAACAAAATCAGGCGAGAACTGTTGCCAGACAGAGAAACGGTAACTATGACTACATTTTCGTCATTAATTCTTTTATTCGGTTTTTGATAAAACTGATATCTCATAGCATTTTATCTTCTTCATTTTTGTATAATGTTTTGTCACTGTCACTGTTGTATAATGTTTTGTGAACGTTGCCGCAACTATTTCTAATAGCAAAAATTAAAAAGTAAACAGATGAAAACGCATGTAAACGAGCTGGTATATTAGCCATTTGATTTCTTCGAGTAGAAAAGATACTACAAAGTTGTTGAAAAACTTGAATTTTTCGTGAGAAGAAATGAGCACTGCTAAATTAGGTACCATTCGCAAATTTAGAGGAGCCACTCATCTTAGAGCTTTCTTTACACAGTCTCTCAGTTTGGTTGGGTCGTTGCCATAAATTATCCACACCAAAATCTCCCTTGAATTTAGCTATGAAATTAAAGACCCTCTGCGAACCATGTGGCTTTGCACGCCGTTGCTGCCCCAGAATGCACTGCAAATGGACTTTCAGATTATCAGAAAGTCTCTGATGGTAGGCCGGTGTTGTGCTGTTTTCTCGTGCGCAGCACGCAAAGCCTCATGGTTAGCAGAGGGTCTTTAAGTTTTACACCTTGCTCGAACGCTGCAGACTATTTAACTACATAGATATCATTTTTAGTGTTCATCGCTCCAGAGAGTGGCGTACTTTTACAAGAACTAACTTGAAACGGTCTAATCAATGACTTTGTTATCAATTAAAGAACGCCGGTCAACCAGCATCCTTTGCGGTCACGCTTTGCAGAGAATGTTGTCATATTAAAATGGCCGCCGCAGTCGAAAGGCAACAAGCGAAGCGCGCAAAGGATGCTGGTTGATTGGCGTTCTTTAAACTCCCTTTGTTTACGTTTACAGAAAGAGTTGGTCCATTATTATTACATGTGGAAAAAGACGCCGTCTGCAATTAACTCGAGGCCACACAAGCGAGGCAGACGACACAGTGTATTATGCAGGAAAACGAGGTCAACTAAAAGCAAGACTTCACCAGCTAGCGAGTTCATCGATCTCAGCTCCTGCAGTGAGGACGAACCTGATAGCGAGGACAGTGAACGCGATTTGAGTTTATACGCATGCAGACATTGTTACGGCACGAAATCTCCCAACTGGCATCATGTTGGAAAAGATAAACTGCTTGTTTGTAAAGGATGTAGAGAGTATTTTAAGAAATATGGACGCATGAAGCCTATTGAATGTAGAGCAGAACCGCCGCCGTATATTTTCAAAGCAGCATTTGAAACTCATGATGATGATTTGTCGTATGCTGGTAGAATGAGGACACGAAGATCCGCGACGCCGATTTACACGACAAATGGAAGCGTCAGGGCGAAAATTATTCACGAGATTCAAGAGGGTAAGATCTATTTTACTGTTTCCAGGCTTCTGGAAAACTATAGAAATTGCCTCTTTAAATTGCATTATCCGTGGTGGCGTGGTGGTGTTTGTCACCCAAATAATTGTTTAGCCAAATGAAGCGTATCAAAACCAGCATCAACCCTGCAGTAAATACCCGCATAGAAGAACCATCATTTTCTGAGCTTTGCCTAACAAAAGTTCTTAATGCCAGAGCTCAAAATCTCTGAAACATTCAATAAAGAGGGCTTGTACTTCTCAAAAATTATAAATAGCATGCTTTACGGCTGTTTTATTTTAATTTGTTTTGTGTTTCTTTGTAGAATTACTACAGTTCGTTTTTCGCAAATTTCGAAAATTTTAGGGAGTACACAGCCTACCAGAGCAGGCTAGATCGATCTGTTTGACTTTTTTTTGGTAACTTCAGTTGGTACTTTCCACCTTGTTGAGTGCATTAGTCTTGCGCCTAGTAAAGTCAAAGATGTCAGTTGATCGAATAGATGATTGAACAAATATAATCCTAAGTCATATTTCTCTCACTGATTGCAATGTGGAAACAATTTCTAATTCATACTTTTCATCTTCAGCACGTCTAACTCGATTGATGAAAAAGGCTGATTCTCCATCTACGACAAGCTCTGAAAGTTCTTGTTCTTTCAAGGAGATCAACCTGGTAAATTNGTGGTGTTTGTCACCCAAATAATTGTTTAGCCAAATGAAGCGTATCAAAACCAGCATCAACCCTGCAGTAAATACCCGCATAGAAGAACCATCATTTTCTGAGCTTTGCCTAACAAAAGTTCTTAATGCCAGAGCTCAAAATCTCTGAAACATTCAATAAAGAGGGCTTGTACTTCTCAAAAATTATAAATAGCATGCTTTACGGCTGTTTTATTTTAATTTGTTTTGTGTTTCTTTGTAGAATTACTACAGTTCGTTTTTCGCAAATTTCGAAAATTTTAGGGAGTACACAGCCTACCAGAGCAGGCTAGATCGATCTGTTTGACTTTTTTTTGGTAACTTCAGTTGGTACTTTCCACCTTGTTGAGTGCATTAGTCTTGCGCCTAGTAAAGTCAAAGATGTCAGTTGATCGAATAGATGATTGAACAAATATAATCCTAAGTCATATTTCTCTCACTGATTGCAATGTGGAAACAATTTCTAATTCATACTTTTCATCTTCAGCACGTCTAACTCGATTGATGAAAAAGGCTGATTCTCCATCTACGACAAGCTCTGAAAGTTCTTGTTCTTTCAAGGAGATCAACCTGGTAAATTATTATTTTTTATACATTTATTTTTTATATTATTTTAAATATCTACGCTCTTTGTAATTTCTTTTAAAAGAAATTTAACAGAGTATGAAAAGAAAGGTTACATCTGACATCACCATTCCAATTTTTCAGCACATATCAGAGTAGTTTAGGAAGGGTCTGAATGGAAGATAAGACATGTCATCTGGATGTTTTTAGAGATGGACTTCTTTTGGAAATAGATTTCTCATAGCAAATATATTCTGAGCTTCTTAACGATACATGTAGTACTCGCATTAGTTGTCATCAAGCATTCATGGGTGTCTGATGAAAAGCAAAAAAATGGCTGCTATAGTTCTGCTTTTCTAGACAATACGAAGCTATAAAAACGTTTTACCAAACAGTATGATATGTAGATCTGTCCTGTACATACCTAAACAATTATAAAGTTTGTTATTGGAATTTTTTCAGGATCTTACAAGGAAGCGAAATCGAGACTCTGAGTCTGATGATGGAGAATGCGTGGATGAAAACGATGATGTAGATACCGAAATGCTAAACGAGGATGGTGAATCAGATGGGGACATTGACATAAAGAGATGCAGATTTGAGGTGGGTATATTAATATATTAGCAAATAATCACAGATTCTGTTGAAAGAAAGAGACCCTGTGAGGGGCTGAAATATCCCAATGCCCTCTGACGAGTCCTTGAGCGGAAATAATTGAAAATTTTCTTCAGTGGTATATTAAATTATATATTTGGATATCGTATTTCTTGTTCGCAGGAAAAAAATTAAGTTTGCAAACCTTGACCACTGTAGCCCTACGATATACTTTTGCTTAGACATATCGATTTTTCAATTATTTCCGGAAACATTAAATATTTGAAACCGAATTCAAACTTTAATTTAAATATTGATTTTCAAAAAGATTTGATGCAGACTATGTTCCAATATTTTGATAATTTCATTTGTTCTAGACATATAATTAAAGCTTGTGTTGTTGTTTCAGGAGCCTGAAGATGACAACGAAACATCCGTTGACGAAGATCCGGATGAAGAATATGATGATATTGAAGAACCGCAGCTGGACGAAATCAGTAATCAAGAAACCGCAGAACTTGAACCGCTCGAACAATCAACCGCTGAACAGCAACAACAACAGCTAAATGAAGAACAAGAAATAATACATAGCAACGTACAAGATGACGTAGTTAAAGATGAACCAATGAACTTAGAGGATTGCCCATCTAGTCCTGATGTGCCTGAAGACCCTGAGTTATGTGCCAGAGTTGCATCTAGATTTAGGAGAACGAGTGACGATGATGATAAAAATTCATGTGCACGATGTGGCTTAGTTTATATCATTAAACGAAAAAAGAAAGAAAAGCTACAGGCTTCAAAGGTAATTTTTACATGCTTTTTAAAGGGGCTTTTGCAACTGGCATGCTTTGTGAATACATCNAACAATCAACCGCTGAACAGCAACAACAACAGCTAAATGAAGAACAAGAAATAATACATAGCAACGTACAAGATGACGTAGTTAAAGATGAACCAATGAACTTAGAGGATTGCCCATCTAGTCCTGATGTGCCTGAAGACCCTGAGTTATGTGCCAGAGTTGCATCTAGATTTAGGAGAACGAGTGACGATGATGATAAAAATTCATGTGCACGATGTGGCTTAGTTTATATCATTAAACGAAAAAAGAAAGAAAAGCTACAGGCTTCAAAGGTAATTTTTACATGCTTTTTAAAGGGGCTTTTGCAACTGGCATGCTTTGTGAATACATCCTTTTGTGGTCTCTTTGTTGGAAAAGTGCTGGCTAGAAATTAAAGATAATAATTTCACATTTCATGAACTGTGAGAATCGGATGAGTAATGTGCCTATTGGTAAAAGACTCTCTCAAAAGAGAAACCTGCATTTGCTGGAATCGAAGCTTGAATCGAAGTTTAATTGTGATCTGTAATGTTTTGTGGCTTTTTCTACGTTTATGCAAGCGTATTTGCTCATCCATCATGAATGCTATAGGCTTCCTTTCGTCGTAGTCACCTAAAGTAAAAACGTTATTCCTAGGTTGTGCACGTGTGTAGATCATGTACACACCAATATAGTTTTTAATGGTCAAAAAGTCACACTTAGGGCAACCTAAAACCAACTCGAAATTAAGAAATTTAAAAAAAATTGACTTTCGTTTAGATGATGTATTCTATATACCAACGCATTTTTAGGAAAAACAAGAAAGATTTTGAAAACATGGAATGTTTCGCGTTTCAGAATGACATGACTTGACTTGACTTGTGGAATTTTTAGTTTATCTTAATTTTCATTTATTGCAAGTTTCGTTTCTCTTCACAGCCTGCTGCTTCAACATCGAACACAAATGCCAAATCGCAAGAAGAAGCAAAAGAGCGAGCAAGAGAAACGGAGATAAAGCCCGGAATATCGCCACCTCCCAACCCATCAGCTCCTGCGCATATTACATCGCAATTCCAGAATGCATTACGTAATTATTGGAGAATGACAGGAGACGATCCGAGAACGAATCCTAATTTTCCTTTGTTGTGGCCGCATTTCAATCAATTTGTCCAATTCCCACATGAGATGTCCGGACATCAATTACGATCTCATAGTCCGGTTGAACACAGTGTTGAGTATCATGCCAAATTTGGACATTTATTAGAAGTATTTAGTAAACATGGAGCCCCAATTGGCGGCGGTCATGGAGGATTTCCTGGACATTCGAGTCACGGCGGACATAGTGGTCATGCTGGTCATGCTGGTCCTCATCCGGGACACCATGGTCCACCTCATCCGGTTCCATCGCATTCTGTTCCACCTCATTCTGTGACTCCTCATACTGTACCACCACATGCTCCTCCACATTCTGTTCCTCCGCATTCGCGACCAATGTCAGCTCAAGGACATACACATCCGCACCCGGATATGCAAGTTCCAGGACAGAGCTCGGTGCCGGTTTTTCCACCGCATCATTCGCGGTCATTAAACACTCCGAACATAGAAAATATTCCATGTGCGTCTCCTAGGCCGCATATCGATCCGGCTACGGGACTCCCGTATGCTTATGGGCATCCCCATTTGCATTCACACCTACATACTCACACACACCTACATTTACATCCGAGTGATAATCCTGAACGACACGGAGGAGTACCACGTGAGCATCAACCAACCACCCCAAATCCTCATCAGATGCCAGGGCATCCCCCGTCATTGGGGATGCCACATGAAAGCACTGCATTACGTCATCAAGAACTATTACATCACATTCAACAGGATCCGCGAATGAGGAACGCTTTACTAGGTCCTGGTGGACTCCCCACTCGTGAAGGAGCGGTCAGCCCTAGTATGTTACATGAATACTTTAGACATGACCCTGCTGCATACCATGTATGGTTAAGTCAAGTTGCTCGTTTACATCAAGAACATATGTTCAACGATCCACAGCATCCATCAGCGCATCAAAATCTAAGACAGATAGCAGAACATGAGGATTACATCAGACATATGAGATCCCTTGAAATGGACCCCAAGTTTAAAGCTGAACATGAACGAGGCATGCCACCCATTACAGAACGCGGAATGCAATTAGCTGAGAGGGGTATGCCGCGCGGGGAACAATTTCCATTCACGCCCGCCGCGTATCTTGAACATATTCGTCGTTTACATGGCAGAATTACGCCGCCTTCCGGGCCAATGTCGGTGAAACCAGTGACTATCGATTTATGCGAGGATTAATCGTAACTTGTAGATTGTTGAGAGAAACTCCGTGTCAAAATCCAGGCCATTTTTTGTTTCGTTAGGAATCACTGACATGCCAAGCCCGGGGTTTGCTCCCAGACAGGGTAGTCAATTTGAAAAAAATTGCTCCCACACAGGGTGAAAATATCAATATCTGAGAGGCACACCCCCGTACATTTTGGGGTCGAGTGCCCCCCCGGGATGCCAAGACCAAATTCAAGTTGTAGAAATTTATCATGCTTACCTCTAAAGTACAAAAATTGTGTGCTAGAAAAAGAGTTTTTCATGTTAGTTAGTCACTTTGAGATTAGGAAACACTGCGTTTTTTAAATAAAACTCGAAAAAATTCGATGTCTTATTTATCTTTCATGACCCAGCCAGATCTCAGAGCGGTTTGTTGATGTTGATGATACACCTTTTAGCTATTCTTTAGAAGAGTCTGGATCGAGCGATATTTTTATATACAGTTTGTAGAAATCTGCCGAATTTTCGAATGTGCATAGTTATGATTGAAGCTCTAACGCTACTTAATCGGACCTTTTCGAATAAAAATGTTTAAAAACATCGCTCGATCCAGACTCCTTTGTGGAACAGTTAAAAGGTCTATTGTATGGGGAAAATATTAAAATATGTGATTGCATAGATCTTTCGATTTATAACGAGCATTCTTTATTTTGGTTGATTGATTCCTTGATTGATCGATTGATTTGATTGAGTGATTCGATTTGATTGAGTGATTCATTGATTCATTGATCGATCTTTCACTCTATAACCTTGATTAAAGCAGAAACATGATAGAAAACCAAATAAGTCTGGACTGGATTTTGACACTGGAAGATTTAACTGCGCCTTGATGGCGTTCGTAGATAGGTTGATTCGTTATAAATGGCTGGCCGTTTCATTTATCTGAAATTTGGATATCGTCGTCATAATTATTTTTCATTTGAATTCAGGACCTTTAGAACCTTAGAGTAAGAACAACGAATTATACAGAGGGGTAAATCACTTCAGAAAATATGTAGGACTCGTTTGATGGAGAATAGAAAGAGAAAACGAAACATGCTTATGAGCTTTGCTTAGAATGACAGATTTATCGACATTTCTCCATTGGCAATGCGGACACTTCTATTTTTTGAATGAAATTTGTATTCATTACTACCACCTTAACTTTTATTCGAGACTACTACCTTAACTGCGAGCCTAGCTCGCTACGCTCCTCCGGAGAAGTAGATCACTACGCTGGCCCTGGCAGTTAAGGTAGTTGTTTCGAATAAGAATTAAGGTGGTAGTAATAAGTAAACATTTCATTCAAAGTAAGCATTGCTCCATGATTTCTTAGGGATTTCTTTTAAATTCTTTTTTGGCAAAATTCTACGATCCAACTGCAGCACGAAATGATTTCGTCATGCGAAGGATCATGCTCGGTTTGAAAATAAAACTTGCCTAAATTTATCTGAAAGTTAACTGAACTGAAAGGGATTTTGGAGATTGCTTGAGATTTCAAAGTTTTGCTAATTTTGTGAAGATTCAACTCTATTTATGTGAAATAGAATTAGACTAGTCAGAAGATTTCGCCAGAATTTTACTGCTTTCAAATATTTTTCAGAAGTGATAGACCCCTCCAATTGTACTACCTTTGTTTTTTTAAAGTTATTTTTCTGCTTTAGTTACGTTATATGCGCTACCCCCATGCTAAGTTTTTATTGTGAAAGGAATTAAAAATGAGAAAACTGTAATTATATAGGGAATCTAAGGCCTGGTTCACACCAGGTCGTTGAAATCGCTGGAGTCGTCGTTGAGGTTCTTGGGACGAACGAGCCAAAAGACCCAAAAGACTGAATGTGAACGGCAAAAAATCGGTCATTGGTGTCATCAGGGTCGTTGGGGGCCTTGGGGAGCTTATTTTCACCGTTCACATTCACTCTTCTGGGTCGTTATGGTCGTTTGTTCGAGCGCCCTCGACGACTCCAGCGACTTCAACGACTCAGTGTGAACCAGGCTTAAAGACCGACCATTGACCCGCATGCTTTGCGATCGTTTGTTTTTGTTTTTCGATACTTTCTGACAGTCAGAAACTACGGAGCTGTGGAAAGCAAAATCACTGACTTCGCGCAAAGCATGCTGGTCAATGGTCGGTCTTTAAGAGATTTTGATTTTCAATCCTACCCATCTATTTGAAATAGTTTTACTCCCCAAATGCTTCAGATAGATGCTAGGTAATTGTCCTTTTATCTTCCAATTGTCATGGCAATCGATTTTGGAGTTCCGTCACCCGGAAATATTGCTAGAGCTAGGAAATTTTGATCCCCAAAGAATTGCACATTTTCGAGAAAGGTAAAATTCATTCTCCCAAGATGATAACACGGGCTTTCGTAATTGCTGTGAGGCAGAACAAGTGCAGAAATGTTTTTCAAGGTTTTCAGTCGTATTTGCGAGTTTTGGAAGCGACCACTTCAAGAAAGTTGCTCAGTTTCGAAACGAACAGTCAGATTTAAACGGGGTGAGTTTCGAATTTGTCTCAAGATTTTGCTATTCTACAAAGCATTTACGAACCTAAAAAGTAAGACAAGTTTAAGACATGCTTGGATTTCGTTCAGTTTATTTACTTCCACATTTAAAACAGCGGTGCAATCCTTTCCGATTACTTTTAATGCAATAGCGAGAATGTTGGTAACTTCATCGTTGTTCAGTGTAATCCTTACTGATTGCATCACTTTACCAATGCTCCCAGTACAATCTTTACAGATTCCAAGCTGTACTATGCACTGCAATCACGATGTCAGGATTGCACCGCTGTTTTACCTGTGTTTCCTCTCTCATGCTTGAGGGTGAAGAAATACAATCTTGATTCCTCGATAAGTTCAAATGTTGAATTTACGAGGTTTGAGACCAAAAGTCTATCTCAAATTGGATATCAAACACTTCCAATTGTTTTATTCGCGGACATTTTCACCTGGCATCTAGTCTGTCTCAAATCAGTTGTCACGTGAGATTTGCGATAACGCAAAATTATTGATGCAGAACACTTCAGTTGTTGTTACTCACGGGTATTTTCACGTGACATCGAATTTGAGACAGACTTCTGGCCCGTGTTGGGGCTGGTGGTTAAGGTGATAATAGCTCTAATTACGAATAATGTAATAAGTGTGTCATTTTGCTTCTGGCAGCTATCAGATTTATTCGCTCGTGATTTTCGTCCAGGTTGTTTTTTTCTAACCTTAGAATTGTGTTACTAACGTTGTCGTATTGGTGATACAATAGCAGTCGAATTTGAATTTAGTTCGATTTAGAGATTTTGTGGTCGTTCGTTTTCTATTCGTAGATTTGGTCTTTGTTGTATATCACATAGTGTAATATAGGGATGTTAAAATTGACAATTTATGGTGGTATGTTCAATATTAAATTTTGGTTTGTATCTAGTGAAGTTCTCTTTGCTTTCGTCTTGGTGTGGTTGATTACCTTGCGTCAGAGCTTTTGGGTAGGGTCTACAGCAGCGGTAAAATAGACCTGGTAGCTATTCTTTAGAAAGAGTCCAGCCTGCGTGCAGACTCTACAGTCTACAGTGCGTATGAGGAAAAAGGAGAGGTCCTTTTCCCTCCTCCGCATTGTGGAGTCTGCACGTAGCCTAGAAGAGTCTGGATCGAGATATATATTTATACACATAGAAATCTGAAGAATTTTCGAACGTGCACAACAGTTGATAGAAACGTGAAGCCAATCAATCGAATATTTCGCATAAAAGTGTATGAAAATATCGCTAGATCCAGACCCTTTTGTAGAATACTTAAATGTTTATGGGTAGCCTTCGGGTAACATGGGTAAGGCAAATATGTGAACAGATTTTTGAAAAATCTTGATTCGCAGATTTCTCTAGCTACAAATATTGGAACTACCATCTTTGGTATTTTGTTGATTTATGGTCTATTGTTTTCAAGCAATCAACACTACCCATTTTACCCCTCCTGCAGACCGTTTGGAAAGCAGTTTGTGACACTAGCAAAGCTCAGGTGAAGCGAAATTAAATCTTTGGTGACCAGCAATAGAAGGGAATCTAAGCATACCTATATAAGCCTTTGATAAAAATAAACGTACAAAGACAATAAACCTTGACACGCGCTGAACCATATTTGAGTAACTGATCTATGCCAACAGGAAATAATGATATCTGATTGGCTACAATTTGACAGCAAGTTGCTTGAGCCACTTTTATATGCTTAGATTCCCTTTAAGAGAAGACATGATTAGTATATCACAAATAGGGGAACAAATCTAACTTTCTGCGTCGGAAATCTTATTTACCGAATTCAGAAGTTGAGCAGTAGGCATGCCAGTTATCGCGTATTTTTGTGTGTGATTCAAACAGTTAAATGCTCTTCTTCGGCGTTCGATAGATAAACTTCCCGCCGTTGATGCTTAGGATTAGCCTTCTTACGATAGATAGGGTGCCCCAAAAAGTGTTTTTGTTTTGTTTTCGAAGGTTGGTCTTGATTTTGGCATTTTTTGAGAACCAAAGAAAGTGCTGTTTTCGAAGTTTTCATTTTTTTGACTTTCTTGCGCAATAAATCTGCAACCACTTGTCCGATTAGCTAGAACAAGGTCTCAAACTCTAATTTGAAACCCATCCTATGCAACCGTACCATAAACGGGACAATAGAAGTTACAGTTCCTCCATAGCAGCCGCACACATGGGTTACAACTTTTTGGGACACCTTGTATGCTCACGAATTTTCTTAAATAACCACTTTTCGCATGCACAATGAGTGAGTCAGCCAGTGACAGTTCCTTTGCTGATGATCCTAGAGTCAACTAGCAGTTAATAAGGCTAAGAAGGTGCTGCAACAAAGCAAGACAAGGTCTTATGACAAAATTCTGCACTTATCATCTGCAGTTAATAAGGTTAAGAAAGTGCTGCAAGAAGTCAAGATGGGACTACAAGATTAATTGATTTCTGCACGGATAATGTGAAATTTTCTAGCATATTAACAGCGCCTAAACTTTCATCTATTTATTCAAACACAGCTATAATATATAGCCTAAAATTGTCTTTAATATTTAGTACAATGTAGTATCTTTGCCTATAGTTCATTAAGGATTAAATATCTTGAGATACCAATCTATTCTACGCAAAAATGATACTTCACATGATAAATAATGAAGGTACTAAATAAAGCTAAATATAATAATTATAATCATAATCAACATCATCATATTAACTGATATAGTTCTATTTATCTATATTGATGTACGGATAAAGTATCTCTTTCATCAGAAAACGCTAAAGTTAACATCAGAGCAATTTTTTATATTCTTCTGACCCGTATGATAAGATGCTCTGTAGAATGAAAGTATTTTACACCTAACCTTACAGTCTGTTTAGATCCTCGTGTTTTCAAGTATTTTTCGTCGATTCATTGCAAGGATAGTTCACTATCATCGTCGCAAAGTAGGCAATGATTAGCTTTGCAAGATACTGTCCTGGTCTAAAGCGAGATAAATACAATTCGAACGAGGTACTTCTTACGTTTTCCGAAGGAACTTGTACAGCGCTACAAAGAGTACGTTACATTCCGTCCTTAAAGAGCTATTGTCACCCAGGCTCCTTTTCGGGCATGCTGCAATTTTAGACTGTCTGGCCTACGCAGAGGATATAGATCCACACTGCAGTAGTTGAACTGCTGGAAAAGTCTAACTTTAGTCGACTTTTCTATCAGCTCAACTAATGCAGTGTGGTTCCATATTTTCCTTTTTGGCAAAATTTGACTTCCAGACAGCGTGCCTGCAAAGGATTCTGGGTGACAATGGCTATTTAATTAGAAGCAATTTATATAATATAATGTTTTCAGAGCCCTTCACTCATAGCAATTTGCCTTTGATAATCATCCAATCTCTGCCATTTTGGTTGTTCAGTTCTGTCTGGTGCAAACTGGGTTTCAAAAAGAATGCATATAAAACGATCTGAAAGAAATTGGACTTAAAGACTTTATTAATAACGTCTTGATGAGTTTTCTAGGCTAGAGACATTGCTGGGAATGAGGTCAGATTTAGATATCAGTGGGAAGACCCCAATTAAGAAATACACTAGTCCTCAAGATTGTACGCTTTCTTTCATTTCAAGGGCTTCTTTCCCATTTGTTGTAGCTGCGTTGTCTACTAGGACACTCTTGTATTCTGTCTTGACTTCGACACCTTGGGGAAGATAAAGAAATATAAAGGAATTAAAAGACAAGAAAGTTATCAGCAAAAAATGTCATAATAGATGTTTCATGCAACGGGATTGGCCTTCAACTTCAATTTTTTTCTCTGTCATGTACAGTAAATCCTCGAATATAAGAACCTACAAAAATAAGAACCTACAGGCTGTTTTTCCTAAATTATGCACCTCGTAATTAAGAACCTGTTTCATTTTGATGATAAAAGTATTTTCTTATTACAAGGGTGATAAAGTTGATTTTTTTATCATCCTTGTTAAGTTTATTTTTATCCCAGTTGGCTGTTAAAATCTGAACCTCCTATTTGCAAGCTTAACATTAGTTATTAGGTCCTTAATAATATTGCCCTTTATACCCTGAAATTGATCCAAGTACCTTTGAAATAAGTACCTTCAACTTCATGAACATTGTAAGACTCGCCAGTTAGAACACAGGGAAACCAGGAAATAATTGTTGCTAAAAATAAAATTTGTAAAAAAAGCCTATCGATACGCAGTCTTTCGCGGAGCACAGGGGACTAAGGTACAGAAATAACAAAGCGCACAGGGGACAAAGAAAGACACATTGTTTTACAAATTTTATTTTCAACAACAATTATTTCCTGGTTTCACTGTGGTTAGAGGAGTGGTACATTCTCTACCGGGCGAGTTAAAAAACTTGCAATGCACTTTGCCTTTTGTAAATTTCAAAATTGTAGAAGTGTTGATAATGGATGGATCCCAAAGTTTTTACTTCAAACTATCGATTAAAGTCATACTTGATTTAAGGACAACGCTTAGGCATGTCAACATTTATTGGTAGAAAAAGCGATCAGAATGTTCAAATCCTAAGGAAAAGGTTTTCTTGGGTCGAAAGAAAAGGTTTTCTTGGGTCTAAGGCAGGGCTGAAGCCAGTGGGGGGGCCGGGGGCGGAGCGCCCCCCCCCAGAAGGCCGTTTGTCGGAAATTTCACTCTACCTGTCGGATTTTTTTGTGATTTACAGGTCCAACTTTAACAGATCTTGCTGGAGAAATGATGCATTGAACACGAATTTATTAACGTTCGAGGATAAATGACGACAGGAATTTTGAATCTACGGCATATTTTTGCTTCATATTCACTAATTTTGAAGGTAGCAAGGTTGGATTGCAAAATAACTCTAAATTCTAGTTTTTGAAGGAGTACATCAGTCATTTCACGCATGATTGTAGCGTATGTTCCAACAATTGGCATTGTTGCTGTTGTTGTTGTTGATTTTCCGTCGGAAAATTTTGGTTCTTTGCCCCCCTATGAATTCATGGCTGGTATCGGCCCTGGTCTAAGGAAAAGATTTTCTTGGGTCTAAGGAAAAGGCTCGTTAGTATTTTAACAACAAGAAGCTTGGTTTCTACATCTATTTTGGACTTTCACCTTTAAAGCAGGGATCTTTAGTGAAGGCATAAATCTTTGAAATCACACTTTTAGAAAATTTCTACAATTTTTAAAAAAAGGTTCAAGTGTTTTTCTCCACCAGTAGGTATTGAGAAAGGTTGTCTCATACATACCGTCCCATTCGATGATCTTGCTCCACTGTACATCTGGAAGATCATCCTGGAAATCCTCAAACACGTCCAATCGTTTTGGTATGCAAAATTTGAATAAAGCACGTGCAATGAATGAGCCAGCCACAATGCAGAATAGCGTGATCAACATGTTCAATGAGCGAAATGGAAAGTTTTGAATGAATTTGTCATTTGGTAGTGATTTGTAAAGTGGGTATTTGATGGCGGCTTGAAGAACTGCAAAGTAAAATGTTTGTAAATTACTAAAAGATGGTCATCTACGAAGCAGGCGTATCGTACATTGAAGTATTTTATCTACCAGATCCAAAATAGCGGCTGGAAGAACTGCAAAATAAAGTGTATATGAATTTTAAAATTGATATCTGTCACACACAAGGCAGTATAGTTGTAAATCTTAGAAATTATAGGTACAAGAGCCTAAATATTTCAACTCATCGATCCAGCACTTTCTTTGAAGCTGTGGTACCCAGTGTTGCTCTGGAGCACCGCACCGCATTTGTATTGAGTGGCCGAGTGTCTTATACAGTTTCCGTTAGTTAAATGAAGTTAAGCTTGGTAGCGTGAGGTCAAAATCCAGATGGGTGACCTTCCAGATGCCTGAGCAAGCAACTCACTTCGCCGTCCTTCGGAAGGGACGTTAAACTAGGGGTCCCATGCCTGGATGCGGCATGCATAGTAGGCCTGAATTGGTTGTAATATAGCTAGAAATCGTGACAGCCTACTTAAAATAAAGTAATGAATGAATGAATCTTACCAAAGTGTTCTTTAAAGCTAAATTCAAACTATATACAAAAAATTTGACNCTCAGTGTTGCAGTGTTGCAGTGTTGTTGTTGTGTATCGAGTGGCCGAGCGGCTTATACAGTTTCCGTTAGGTAACTGAAGTTAAGCCTGGTCGCGTGAGGTCAAAATCCGGATGGGTGACCTTCCAGATGCCTGACCAAGCAACTCACTTCGCCGTCCTTCGGAGGGGAAGTTAAACTAGGGGTCCCATGCCTGGATGCGGCATGCATAGTAGGCCTGAATTGGTTGTAATATAGCTAGAAATCGTGACAGCCTACTTAAAATAAAGTAATGAATGAATGAATAAATCTTGTCAAAATGTTCTTTTAAAGCTAAATTCAAACTATATACAAAACATTTGACTAATACATAATTGTTGCAAAATTAGTCCAGGTATCATTTTATGACGTCATGCAAACTTGAACAGATTGTAGTTCCACAAATGCATAAACGTATTTATGCAATGTATGCAAACTTTGTACTTTTTCAGGCCATCAGATACCTAAATTCTACAAATTTTGAAGTTATGATCGACAAACGCCGGATTTTAGGTGGCATTCGTCGAGTTGCTGATGCAAAATTCCGGTTTAAGGTGTTTCATATTGTAGTCTCCTGTATATGTGTGTGATGTCCCGTATGTCTGATTGACTGTAGCTAACAGTAATAGACTATTTCGACATTTAGAAAAGGGTCTGGGGAGAGCAATATTTTTCTGGCAAATGGCGGACAAAAATCTGGTAAATGGCTGCCACGGGCTTTAACGATTGATAAATTAAGCTGTACAAATATGTTGTTTTTAAATTCACAGTGGAAAATAAAGAAATGATTACCCAAAACAGTCTCTCTTTTTTTACGAGGCTTATTGGTCATACGACATCTTATTTGTAGAGCTTAATTTATCAATCGTTAAAGCCCGTGGCAGCCATTTACCAGATTTGTGTCCGCCATTTACCAGAAAAATATTGCTCTCCCCAGACCCTTTTTCTAAATGTTAAAATGGTCTATTAACAATAGCACTTGCTGCGCTGGTATATTAGAGTACGTGAATTTGATTGAGGCATTCTTATAAGGTGGATAGAATACATATGAATCTGCTATCTACAGTACTACTCTCATTGTCAGATACGTAAGAGACGCATGTAATAAGTCAAGGCACTTACATATAAGTGGTTCGCCTCCCAAAAGCCGAAGAAGGAATCCCATGAAGAAACCAAACAGTGCTCCGTATGTATTAGCATATCTGAAGTAGAGTACACAAAGTAACTCAGGGAACAGCACGACGTAGATGATGTCAGAGCACAGGTACGACAGACCATATATGGAAGTTACTGTCAATCCAATCAATGTTGCCAAAGCACCCACAACAAGGATTGTTCCTCGTATGACCCAGATCACTTCACGATCAGATGCCTAGAATCAAAATGATCATTGTGGTTATAATTGATTATAAATGATTGACTGATTGCTTCATTAATTGAGTGGTTGATTAGTCGATTGGTAGATTTATTATTGATTGATTGATTGATTGATTGATTTGTCGATTGGTAGATTTATTATTGATTGATTGATTGATTGGTTGATTAGTCGATTGGTAGATTTATTATTGATTGATTGATTGATTGATTGATTGGTTGATTAGTCGATTGGTAGATTTATTATTGCTTCATTAATTGAGTGGTTGATTAGTCGATTGGTAGATTTATTATTGATTGATTGATTGATTGATTGATTTGTGCTTGGTTGGTTTATTGATTAAAACAACGCTCATTTCCTTACCTATTGAACGGTATTTGTGTTACAATACAGAAGCTACTCAAGAGGAAACATTCAATCATAATGTGTGGTAATTCGTTAAAGACCCATTGCTAACCATGATCCTTTGTGGCACCAATGTCGAATTTCGTATTATTTGAAAAGTCGTTTCTGGCCTAGGCTCTTTTGTCTTGCTGTCAATTCGGCGCACAAAGGATCATGGTTGGCAATGGGTTTTTAACTTACGTCTGTTGAATTGAATTGCCATAAGCTTGTCCCATGGCCCTGCCGATCTGGATTTAAAAATCGAAATAAACAGCTGTGACGCATACGCTTCTTCGCAATTATTTTTTGTTGAATATTTACGCAACTGGTCACAAAATGAGAGAGACAACTTAAAATTTGCGTCTCGCATGCTCCGCCTTATTCTCTCCTCTGCTGTGCCTTTTCTATACGCTATCAAAAGGAGACAGCAACTGCAAAAGAATTGCAAAAACTTACCCGTTGTCTGAAGACGGTCTTGTAGATGTTATGTGCAAACATCGAACTTGCTGATAAAACGCTAGAATCAACACTTGACATAACAGCTGCAGATACAGCGCCAAGTCCAATAAATGACACCCAGGTCGGTGTAAGGTATTGTAATACCATGGGCATTGTTCTTTCTCCAGCTATGACAATGGTACCATTGATGACATTCTCGGCCGTTGCTATTTTAGCAAAAGCGGTTTGATTCCAATCTGAAAGGTGAAATTCGAAAACAAAATAGAATATTTGAGTCCCGATATAACAAACCCCTGATACGACGAACTTCGCGTAATAACGAACTAAATTTGATATTAACAACCATGTTGCAGGTTCCTTCGCAATGAATACCCTTCATACAGCTAAGTTTTCAGCAAATTCTCCATTTCTAACTTACTTCAAAGTCTCTAAAAGGCCAACAGATAAATGAAGCAATGAAACAAAACACATGAGACATCCTTAAAAGCAAATTTATTAAGGGATTCAACTACCGAAATAGACGAAGCAGCTGTTTGGCGAGTTTTATAAAAGGCAGCATGAGAATAATTTACGATAGAAAAAACATAAGAAGATAAAACAAACTTTTTTTGGTTCCCTTCAGAGTTTGTTATGCCTGGATTCAACTTTGTCAATAAAAGGTACTTTGATAAATATAAAATGATAGGACGCATTGCATTTATAACAAGCCCCAAGCATGGGGCTCAGATCTTTCAAATCTTTAAAAAGGTGGGTGTAAAATTCTATCACATTTTTCTTTGAATTAAATGGCTTGAAAGGAACTTAGAGTATTTTGCAGTAAATCTGCCGTGGAAAATTTTTGATATCTTGATTATTTTCAAAATGGCGGCATTTTTATCTTTGTTGAAAGAATTCATGGAAAATTTTGAAAATTTCAAATCAACATATATCGTAAATCAATAGAGGACAAACGATACAATAGTTTATGAGGGTCTACAATATGCTGGCAAACAGAAATCTGTCTCTCTTCTGGTTTTGGATCTAGAAATTTGATGACGTCACAGCATCAAATATAATAAATTCCGCCATTTTGAAAATAATCACGATATCAAAAAATGTCCACGGCAGATTTACAGCAAAGTACCCTAAGTTCCTTTCAAGTCATTCAATTCAAAGGAAAAATGTAATCGAATTTTACACCTTCCTTTTTAAAGATTTGAGCCCTATGCTACAAACCCCTTTACTTTGAGCTTCAAAGGTGACAAGCAAAGGGTTGGTATTTTTGACGTCCTTGCTGAAACAAAGAATATATTCTTACTTGTAGATTTTCCAATTGCTCCAATTAGAATGGATGGTATAGACATCAACAGACATCCAAGCGAGGCAGCGAATGAGAGATATTGAGCACGGGTGTGTGACTTGCTTGAGAGGACGCGTTGGAAATAAACTTGCCATGGAATGCCACCGAATATCTGAGGTAAGATATGCAAATAAAATGTTTAAATGGTCCAAGAATTCCTATCGACAGAATACATAAGGGAGCTATCATTATTAATGGGGCTGGAAGCGTTTTGGAAATTTGTTTGACAAGTTTTAGACCCCTGCATTCTAGCCAAGTAAAATTTTCAGACCCCGTCCAAGTTTTGCTAAAAAATTCCCGACTGCAAACAGCGAAAATTTATTCTTGAATGAGCAGCAATGGAATATTTTTGAAAACATTGAAATATTTGGCATCTTCATTTTAAGACCCAAGCCTAAATTTTTCTAAAATTTCAGACCCCAATAAATTTACTCTAAAAATGTTCAGACCCCTCCTCATTTGCTTCCACCCCTGCCCCTGTAATAATCTATGACCGCTCCCTAATGGGTCTATGTTAGAATCTTCCCAAGGAGAAAGCAATCAAATTGTCAATTCCTCATATATCATCGAATTACTCTCCTTCGCGAGGTTTCTTTATATGTTCCGCAGCTCCGTGATCCGCAGTTCCGTGGTCCGTGATTCCGTGGTCTCGAATTGATATGACTGATTTATTTGCAGCTACTTTTGGTAGAGGGTGGATGAATTTCTTTGCTACTGTTGGGATACTGCAGTAACGAAACATAAACTTATCTAACGGTTCAGAATGGGGAAAACTGGAGCAGCTGAGACCGTCTATATTGCGTTTCCCAAACATAACAAAGTTTTGGAAATTCCGCCAGTGAGGGGGGGGGGTAATATTGCAGCCCCCCAAGCACTCTGGGTCGAGGGCCTATTATCGTCTTTCTTCTAAAGTCTGTCTCAAATTAGATGTCACGTGAGATTTGCGATAACGCAGAATTACTCAATCAAAACACTTCAATTGTTGTTATTCGCGGGCATTTTCACGTNATTTCTAACTTACTTCAAAGTCTCTAAAAGGCCAACAGATAAATGAAGCAATGAAACAAAACACATGAGACATCCTTAAAAGCAAATTTATTAAGGGATTCAACTACCGAAATAGACGAAGCAGCTGTTTGGCGAGTTTTATAAAAGGCAGCATGAGAATAATTTACGATAGAAAAAACATAAGAAGATAAAACAAACTTTTTTTGGTTCCCTTCAGAGTTTGTTATGCCTGGATTCAACTTTGTCAATAAAAGGTACTTTGATAAATATAAAATGATAGGACGCATTGCATTTATAACAAGCCCCAAGCATGGGGCTCAGATCTTTCAAATCTTTAAAAAGGTGGGTGTAAAATTCTATCACATTTTTCTTTGAATTAAATGGCTTGAAAGGAACTTAGAGTATTTTGCAGTAAATCTGCCGTGGAAAATTTTTGATATCTTGATTATTTTCAAAATGGCGGCATTTTTATCTTTGTTGAAAGAATTCATGGAAAATTTTGAAAATTTCAAATCAACATATATCGTAAATCAATAGAGGACAAACGATACAATAGTTTATGAGGGTCTACAATATGCTGGCAAACAGAAATCTGTCTCTCTTCTGGTTTTGGATCTAGAAATTTGATGACGTCACAGCATCAAATATAATAAATTCCGCCATTTTGAAAATAATCACGATATCAAAAAATGTCCACGGCAGATTTACAGCAAAGTACCCTAAGTTCCTTTCAAGTCATTCAATTCAAAGGAAAAATGTAATCGAATTTTACACCTTCCTTTTTAAAGATTTGAGCCCTATGCTACAAACCCCTTTACTTTGAGCTTCAAAGGTGACAAGCAAAGGGTTGGTATTTTTGACGTCCTTGCTGAAACAAAGAATATATTCTTACTTGTAGATTTTCCAATTGCTCCAATTAGAATGGATGGTATAGACATCAACAGACATCCAAGCGAGGCAGCGAATGAGAGATATTGAGCACGGGTGTGTGACTTGCTTGAGAGGACGCGTTGGAAATAAACTTGCCATGGAATGCCACCGAATATCTGAGGTAAGATATGCAAATAAAATGTTTAAATGGTCCAAGAATTCCTATCGACAGAATACATAAGGGAGCTATCATTATTAATGGGGCTGGAAGCGTTTTGGAAATTTGTTTGACAAGTTTTAGACCCCTGCCTTCTAACCAAGTAAAATTTTCAGACCCCGTCCAAGTTTTGCTAAAAAATTCCCGACTGCAAACAGCGAAAATTTATTCTTGAATGAGCAGCAATGGAATATTTTTGAAAACATTGAAATATTTGGCATCTTCATTTTAAGACCCAAGCCTAAATTTTTCTAAAATTTCAGACCCCAATAAATTTACTCTAAAAATGTTCAGACCCCTCCTCATTTGCTTCCACCCCTGCCCCTGTAATAATCTATGACCGCTCCCTAATGGGTCTATGTTAGAATCTTCCCAAGGAGAAAGCAATCAAATTGTCAATTCCTCATATATCATCGAATTACTCTCCTTCGCGAGGTTTCTTTATATGTTCCGCAGCTCCGTGATCCGCAGTTCCGTGGTCCGTGATTCCGTGGTCTCGAATTGATATGACTGATTTATTTGCAGCTACTTTTGGTAGAGGGTGGATGAATTTCTTTGCTACTGTTGGGATACTGCAGTAACGAAACATAAACTTATCTAACGGTTCAGAATGGGGAAAACTGGAGCAGCTGAGACCGTCTATATTGCGTTTCCCAAACATAACAAAGTTTTGGAAATTCCGCCAGTGAGGGGGGGGGGTAATATTGCAGCCCCCCAAGCACTCTGGGTCGAGGGCCTATTATCGTCTTTCTTCTAAAGTCTGTCTCAAATTAGATGTCACGTGAGATTTGCGATAACGCAGAATTACTCAATCAAAACACTTCAATTGTTGTTATTCGCGGGCATTTTCACGTGGCATCTAATTAAAGACAGACTATAGTCTAATTCTAGTTCTATAGTAGACTGATTACACGAGTGTCAGTTTTCGGCAGTGAATTGAATGATAGGTAAGGCTTCAAACTGAGAGAAACTAAAAACATCAGATTAAAAACATTGAACGAATGCAAGGAATCACGTCGTCAGTCTAGTTCTATAGCAACTTTATTAGGACATTGGATTAACATCCAATTTGGGACATTTTGGCATCAATTTAAATTCTTAGAATCGTGTTAAAGTTCTGCAAAGAAATTAAACTCTTATACTGTGGTAGTCTGCAGCATGAACCAAGGCAGTGATATTAGCAGCTGTGGTTCTGCTTTCACTCAAGGGAAGAAATTTCAAAACTGATCTCTCGAAAACGGTAGGATGACTCACAAGTAGAAGGGCATTGTCCATCCAGTTGCCAAAGGACCCCCAGTCCCATGATTGTTCACCAACCCAGGTCGCTTTGGTTTGTGAGATTGGTGTTACTGCACTGTTGGTCATTGCAAATGGAATGCAGAGCCACTGAAAATAAAACAATGAGCAAAATTATTATTAAAATCGTAATACTGAGTAAGAAAGAAAATAACATCTTGAAGATTGTTTTGAAAAGCAATTTTATCAACAGAAGATTGTTCAGTGTACCATCTCTTTGAAAAGGTATTGCTCGGAGATTATAAGAGTGACCTGAAAATCTAGTGAAAGATTCTAAATCACATAGCTTCAAGTTAAGTAGTGAAGTTTATTAATATTTTACTGTATTTGGTATCCCGCTCCTGTCACCATGTTGTGTTAGTTAAAGGTGGAGCAACAGATGAGGATTACACTAAGAGAACATGCCTAGTTCAAACAAGTGCGACCAACTTTATATCCAATGACAACAACAACAACCATATCTATTATTAGCATATGATATAATAATAATAATAATAATAATAATAATAATAATAATAATAATAATAATAAGGGCACAAAATGTTAATAATAATAACAATATTGATAATAATAATAATAATAATAATAATAATAATAATAATAATAATAATAATAATAATAATAATAATAATATGATTAATAAATATTATTATTAATAATATTATTATTATTATTATTATTATTATTATTATTATTATTATTATTATTATTATTATTATTATTATTATTATTATTATTATTATTATTATTATTATTATTATTATTATTAATATTATTATTATTATTATTATTATTATTATTATTATTATTATTATTATTATTATTATTATTATTATTATTATTATTATTATTATTATTNCAATCGCTCTGCTTTTTGCAAATCTCGATTAATTGTCTGCTTGAACAGCAACTTTTGGAGTGGGGCACCTTCATCAAAAAATTCACCATTTATGATCACTCCAGCCTTTTCTTGCCTAAACTCAATGGAAACATCCAGCTTTCTGGCATATCTCAGAAGATCTGGCCAATCAGATTGACATCCAAAATTGGTACGACTGTTTAGATAACCGTCTTCGCTAATCTTAAACCCAAGAAAATTCATATCATTATCAGTTGCGACAACTTTCCGTTTCTCCATGTCTAAATTAAGAGATTGACGTGCAATGTTCTTGAACTGTAACTGTGGGTGATTCAACATCTTAATGAGAAATGCGATCCTTGTTGACCTATACACATCTGACACACGCTTAACTCCAATCCCTCCGTGCTCACGTGGTAAGAAGACGATGAGTTGCGTTGTTGTTTCATACAAATCATACATGTTTCGAACTGCCTTCACCAAGGACTTATCCATGAGCTCTAATTGCTCCTCTGTAAACCTCGTATTGTAAAAATGGTGGAGAATCTTCGCGAGAGCCATGTTATTTAAAGCACTAGCCTTTAGAGAGAGAGGCAATTTGCAGCTTGTTATTTTCTCCAATAAATCTTTATAGCTTTCTATAACCTCATACACCTGAACAGCATCTTCGCCGGAAAGCGAGAGAGCCTTTCCAAGATACTTATAGGACTTGTCGCGGGGATAAACTTCGATGGCATTTCCTTGAATTGACACCGTTGGCTTCTTATCTGCCTTTCCTTTGTACCAGTTGTTGCCAGACCTCCTTGCATACATAATTGCACATTTACTGGGTTTCACTTCCAAACCTGCTATCTCCATGGCAACTTGTCCGATATCAAACATCTCATTTATAATCGTTGCGTCATAATTGACAACAACAACATCATCTGCAAAAGCTTGCAATGGCAATGGATTGATCCTTCTTTCATCTTCGATGCCCCGTCTTATAACAGCCTCTCTTACCATAGGTTTGCAAACTCTATCAATCACTAATATGAATAAAAGTGCACTCAAAGGGTCACCTGTCTTTGTTCCCCTGATTATATTGAACTCTTTACTCAATTCAAATCCACAAATCACAGAAAACGAAGAGTAACGGTAAAGATCTTCGACCAAACAACAATAAATCAAAGGAATGTGAAATTCTCGGAGAGTGTCAAAAAGAAAACTATGCTCAATGCTACCAAATGCATCCGCAAAATAATAAAATAATAAAAATAATAATAATAATAATAATAATAATAATAATAAGGGCACAAAATGTTAATAATAATAACAATATTGATAATAATAATAATAATAATAATAATAATAATAATAATAACAATTATAACAATAATAATAATAATAATAAGGGCACAAAATGTTAATAATAATAACAATATTAATAATAATAATAATAATAATAATAATAATAATAATAATAATAATAATAATAATGATAATAATAATAATAATAATAATAATAATAATAATAATAATAATAATAATAATAATAATAATAATCTTAATACAAAAATTTCATGAAAAAGCAATTATCAAGACTGTCTTGGTTTGGATGTGCAACTAAGCTATTGGTGTCATAATTAAGTTTTCATATATCCATCAATTTTTGTTCCAGCTTCTCAACCAGATAAATAACGCTCGGGCGGCCGATGGTTTGCTGTATCGTCCTTACTCCGATATACATATTCATCTCTTTTCTAATATCCCCCATTCGCATTCATTCGCATGCTGCTGGAGTGAGTTAGAGATTCAGGTTTTAAGGTATAGTATGAGTCTTGTTTTGTTTACATTTGCAGTTCTGCTTATCGGCCGTAGAAATCCTTTTTGCAATCACTAAATGCTTTATATCGGCATTTCAATCAAAAGCAACTGATTTATTATTATAAAAACTTGTTGATATTGGCGATATTCAAAACCCAAGGAGCAAGGACATTAAAGACCCATTGCTAACCATGATCCTTTGCACGCTGAATGAAAAGCAAAAGAAACAAAAGCTAGGCTAAAAACGACTTTCGTATCATCCGAAAGTTGACTTTCGGGTTTCAAAGGATCCTGGGTTAGCTATGGGTCTTCAAAACATACCATTCCAATAAACATGCAAATCAACTGGGCCACATCCGTGTATGCCACAGACCAGAGCCCACCAAGGAATGTATAGAAGACCGCAATGCATGCTGATGCGATTACAGAGACTTCACGTTGGACATTTAGGACCACGCTGATTGTGGCACCAAGACTATTGAGTGTAGCCGCTGACCAGATGAGCTCCCCAAGGAATGCTGGGATATACATCAATCCACCAATACGGACACCGTAACGATCTTGAAAGGGATCCAACATTGTGATGTAGCCTCGTTTTCGCATTATCTTGGCGAAAATAAAACCACCTAAAAAGAAGGGATAAATCAAGTAAATTTTTGCCCAATTTTTGGAAGTGGGGGGGGGGTATTTATTGTTAAATAACACTTCACATTAAACCCCATCTAGACCCTCTAATATCACTCTTTCTGACTTATTACCTCGAAAGAAAGCAATAACACCGCTGAGAAAAAAGAGACTCCTGTAGTAATTTTAGTCATCAACTCACCAACAAGAAGACTCATAGAGTATCCCCACGAGGACTGGGCCCAAGTAAGACCAAATGAATAAACAGCTTCAGATGTCCCGTTTATGTAGCCACCGCCTACCCAAGTAGCTGTAAAAGAAAGATATAAATTAGAACTTTGCATTTCCTGAAAAAGTATTACAAGCCTGTTTAGTATATAACATGGTTTGTGTTAGTTGACAAAGCCAGACTTTCAGGCAGTAATATCATGCGTTATTTTTGATTGACATGCCAGTAGAAAGCGGTTAGCAATTGTCAACACAAGGATTTCTACGGCCGATTAGTCAAGCCATAAATGTACAAAAAATAAGGTAAAAAAGATGCTTCGAAGCCTGGATGCCTAACTCACTTATTGTGCATGCAAAAGGAGCTATTTAGAGAGGACGTACACATGTATCGAACTTAGAAAGATGAATCTGAAATCAGCCGCCAGAATTTTATTCATACAATTCAAATTGGGTTACACTTCTAGCCGACAGATAGAGTCGAAAGCTAAAGAACGAAGCAAGGCATATTGTTTTATCAGAATGAGGAAAACATGATGATCACACGGCTATAGCCGGAGGAAGGAATGAAGAGGATTTCACTTAATTCTACTCGCAAAGCCCTTTTTATTCACTTAAAAGTGAGGAAGGTACTTAGATATGAACTTAGAAATGGGCTGGAGGAAGGTTTACAACTTTTCTGGACTCTGTGTTTCATTCTTACAGACTTTGATATTACATGTGTCTAGGTAAACAACTTTCATTGCCTACCTGTCATTGTAAAGCATCCTACAAACAACCCAATGTTTCTTCCAGCCAACATAACTTCTTGACTTTTATCTAGCTCTTCTCCATCATGAGCTGTCTGTGGCTTTTTACATCCGGCCCAAATTCCAAGGACTAAGATCACCAAGTAGAAAACGATGATGCCGGCGATGCCAACCCAATTTATTTCCATTTTTGCTTCGTTAATGTGATATAGCTCTCAGGATCTCTAACTTGAATTCTGGAGATGAAGTTAAACTCTTTAAGGAAGGCTGTTTAAAAACAGCTGAATTAAAACTAATTAAGGCCTATTAGATTGAAATTAAAGAAAAACAGGTTGTGAATTACAAGCAGGTTGTGAATCTTTCTATAGATTGTGACAGGGTTGTAGATATGCTTTGAATAACATGGCAAATAAAACCGGTTTATTAGTTGTTAGTTCATTTCATTTTCATTTTTCATTTTAAAATTTAGACTTAAAATTTACACAATACTTGAGCGTCGTCCTAATAAACACATTTACAGAATAATTAATTACAGCAAAACGAACAATAAAGATTGAAAGAGAACATTTTTAAACTATTGAAAACAAAAAGTGAACAAAATAACTAACTCTAAACTAGTGGCATGAATGCAGAGTGTTGTTAGTTGTTGCGGTCATGGCCTGTCTGAAGGATGTTATTTCGAGACTCGAAAGCGTCTCTCGTAAATTTAGCAACTTCTTGCACTATCTTTATATTTTCTGTTGATAGGAGGTATATGAACTTTTGTTTCGAGTTCATTGTGCCGAATGCCTTAACTTCGTTTTCAGCTGTTTCAAAAAGCTTTTTTCGTTGAACGCCATATGTTCAACATTCAATAAGGAAATGAAGTTCATTTTCGACCTCCTGGTTGTTGCAAAGGCGACAATGTCTTAACTCTGGTGGAGTATTGTCTCTTCTGCCTGTTTCAATGCGCAAATTGTGATCGCTACAGCGAAAGCTTTGCCATACTCTTCACAAGGCTTTTATCTTTTAGTTTAGTGTAAGTTTCTGCTTGCAACCTACATTTAAAGAATTTGTAATGGCGAAGCTTGTTTCCTCCTGATTTCGAGGGCCCTACTGATGAGTTGATTATTTTTCTCCAGAAAGCCTCGAAGCTTCCCTTTATAGCTTTGTCAACGATATGACGGAAACGACGAAAGTTCAGTGTTGATTCAACTGTCTTGCTGAAAAGGGGAGGATGTTGTGACACGCATACCCTGGGTACCAAAGCCTAGCCTAATAAAAAAAAGATGAACGAACAATAAGAAAGAAGAGAGAAGAAAAAACGAGGATTTTTTCGTTTTTCTTCTTTTTTATTTTTTATTCAATTTAATTTTAGGCTCTGGTACCCAGGGTATGACACGTACAACTGTCTTTACAAAAACAGGTGGTAGATCTGGCCATAGGGTNACAGAACTTTCAAAATGGCGGCTGACACAAGGATAGGAAACAGAATCACTCTTGTCATATGAAGGCAATGTAAGTACAATTGCGGTGTCTAACTACCCATGCTTTACCATTGAAACATCGGTCGTTCCAGAGTCCTTTTCTATATAGCTAAAAAAGGTTCGAAGGTGTTTTTTGAATGTTCAAAAACGTGAACTTTCAGTATTAAAGAACAAATAGAGTGGGTTCTTTCCAGCGGCTTCTACTATACTTGAACTACAATCATTTCATGCCAAAATTACGAAATTTAACCTAATTAGCAATTTCACATCTCATGAGAATTAAAAGACTATTATTTTGTGAATAATTAACTACTTACAAATCGTGTTGAATAAACTTGAGCTATTTACTAAAACAAGCAGATGAATTGTTAATGTGGATTATATTTTAAAATTTCAAAAAACACTGAAGTACTCGAACGGTGTTAAGTGCATGTTGTAAGATCGTAGATTATTGATTGGCTGTATTTCAATAGAAGTAATTGATTCATTGTTCCAATTACAATGAGCGAAGCATGACAACACTTATTAATTGTGCTGATATTAGCTAGCCCGGGCGGATTTCATGAATAGAGAATCCTATTCTCTAAAACAAGTTCGCAGACGAATTCTCTATGCGCGAAGCAAATTTTTCGCTTCAAAAATGGTATTTCGATCTCCGCTGCAACCGACAAAATTTGTGGCATTATTGTTGTTGAAAGAATGCCACTGAGATTTTTTAATTCCACTAGCTGAAATCTTCTGCATTCGGACACGAAGTTGAAAAATCTCAATTATTTGTACGAAGATTTTTTCGCAGCGAGAGCTTAGATTTCCGTTTGCGCATGTGTCGTCGCGAAAAAGTTTGCTGCACGCGCAAGAATTCGTCCAGTAGAAATCAGTCTTAAGATTTTATCACAGCCCAAACCGTTAGCAGCCAGGGGCGTCGCCAGCCCCAAAATATGGGGCGGACTTAGTATGGAATCGAGTTCTGAAAGGTATACTCACCCATTTTTACACCGTTTTTGCTTGTGAATAAATACCACACTGAGAAAACTGGGGTGGACACGTCCACCCCAATCCACCCCCTGCCGACGCCACTGTTAGCAGCAACATGGAAGAGTTGCAAGTCTTAAATCTTTTATATTTTAAAGTGAAATAATTCTAAACTTGGGAAGGTATGCATTTCAACTGTGCGCTGCTCTTGTATATGTTAGACATTTCCATAACGATGTCAGCAACTCCGCATTTCAGCCCATGTAGAAGAATTTAGGCCGTTTCGAACAGCCATGGAAAGTTATTAGCCACTTACTAGAAATAAGACTTCATCAAGAAATTTGACTCTGGCATCTAATGCTCGGCCCTGCTATCTAGCTGCACTGACGAGCCCTGAAACTGGGCGAAAAGACTGTCCACATCACAGGCTAAAAGGCGAAACCGGTCTGTAGCATGACTTACGAAGTGCATGTTGATTTCTTTCTACAGGACTTACAGACCCATTGCTAACCATGATCCTTCGTGGCGCCAAAGCCGTATTATTTGAAAGTCGCTTTTGGCCTAGATTCTCTTTGTCTTGCTTTTCAGTCGACGCACAAAGGATCATGGTTAGCAGTGGGTCTTTAAATATTTTTGTCTGAATTTGTAGAAACAAATTTTTCTACAGCTGTGATTCGACAAGCACAGCTTTCAAATCAAAGAAGCAGCTTCATGAATGCCTTTGCTTCCTGACGGAGAAGGCAGCATGGGGACTTAACTTTGAAATAGCCAATATGGGACCATATCTTGCGCAACCTGCCTGCCAAGAGCAATTATCTTTTCTAGAAGAAATTAAAGTCTGGGTGACATTAAAAAACTTGGGGTAATGGCTAGATATGTTGATAGAAACATTTTGCTATTTAGCAGTATATTTTGGCTTCTTTTCTCATGTTAGTAAATATTATTAATAGAACGAAACTATTTATCATAACAAACAAAATTGCAAAGTCTTGATAACCTTGCTTAAAAAACTTGCCGAAAAGTTTGCATTGAATACCTGTTTAGGCTGGCTCAGCAGATAACTAATGTTAAGACTTCGAGGTCTTTTTTATATATCATTTGTTTCTACCTAGAATCCAAATGTAGCTTTAGAGAAATCCTTGCAGCTATAAGCTTATCGAAGTGATGTACTGGTCCTTTCTCTCGCTGTGACCACACCTCTTTTTTCCTTCAGCCTAGATCTAGAATTGCTGAGAGTCGGCGAGTCTCATCAAGATAGTAAGTTTGGGGATTCTAACGACCAGCCTTCAGATTGCTAGGTCAGCTAGAAGCCATCCCCATCCCCAAACCTAAAGTTGAGGATGTTGGGAAATGTCAGTACCGAGGAGATACTGAATAACAAATATCTAAAATATGTACANTTGAAATAGCCAATATGGGACCATATCTTGCGCAACCTGCCTGCCAAGAGCAATTATCTTTTCTAGAAGAAATTAAAGTCTGGGTGACATTAAAAAACTTGGGGTAATGGCTAGATATGTTGATAGAAACATTTTGCTATTTAGCAGTATATTTTGGCTTCTTTTCTCATGTTAGTAAATATTATTAATAGAACGAAACTATTTATCATAACAAACAAAATTGCAAAGTCTTGATAACCTTGCTTAAAAAACTTGCCGAAAAGTTTGCATTGAATACCTGTTTAGGCTGGCTCAGCAGATAACTAATGTTAAGACTTCGAGGTCTTTTTTATATATCATTTGTTTCTACCTAGAATCCAAATGTAGCTTTAGAGAAATCCTTGCAGCTATAAGCTTATCGAAGTGATGTACTGGTCCTTTCTCTCGCTGTGACCACACCTCTTTTTTCCTTCAGCCTAGATCTAGAATTGCTGAGAGTCGGCGAGTCTCATCAAGATAGTAAGTTTGGGGATTCTAACGACCAGCCTTCAGATTGCTAGGTCAGCTAGAAGCCATCCCCATCCCCAAACCTAAAGTTGAGGATGTTGGGAAATGTCAGTACCGAGGAGATACTGAATAACAAATATCTAAAATATTTGTACAAGTTTGATTGAGCCAAACGGTAAAACAACTGCTTAGATATGAGTACCGTGTGCCTCATTACCATACTCTGAGACTGACTTAATTTTTGATAGATCATAGCCGGATATCATCGTTGTGCAGGTACTGTTACTTGAAGTTCAGATCTGCCACAAAACACAACACAGAGCAGAACCGTAACAAAAACACTACGCTTGTATGGAACCCAGGGCCGTAGGAAGCATCTTAAACTTGGCAGTGCCCCCCCGGTTCCTACGTCTCTGATGGAACCATTCTCCTTTACTGAGGGTTTGACAAGTTCATTGCAATGCTAACGAGCATGGAAACGTAAGCACTTGAATGCGTGGATTCAAAACTTAGCGTGAATCGTTGCTTGGCACAATCTTTTTGGCAGAGTTACTTTCAGCAATTTTATGGATAACTTAGGGTGGACTTGATGGAAGTTGAAATGAAAAACTTGAAGCTGACCTGGCTTACGAGGCCGTGCAAACAAATCCTTTTTTCGATTAGCAAGATGTTGATATCTGGCAATCAATGAAAAGGGCGTAGAAGGGGGGGGGGCAACAGTTAGTCATTAGTCATGCAATTATTGCCAATGCAAAATCATCATTCATTAGCCAAAATTTGCTAACGGCGTCAGTCTAATGAATGCAGCTATTTTTTCTAACGTTGGTTCTAGTCAGCAGCTATAATGCTTTGTCGTTACGCAAGCAAGATCTGTTAAAAAGTGAAATCTTCGCATAGGACATATGTTCACTATAGTCATCTATAGTCGAAACCAACAAACAGTTGACTGCCTGCAGATTCCAAGGAACGACGCAAATTTCTGTCAATCGTTATTATTTTCGTTCTAGCTCATAAAAATACAAAAATCCTGGATAAGTGAAAATTCGGCGAATTCCTTGAGCATCACATATGTTTACAAGTGACCACGCCACGCCCTAATCCCATTTAACAAGATTTTAAATATGACATTCGCGAACAGATTTTCATGTTGTTTTTGAAATGGTAATTATGCAATGACAGCTTTGTACATGAATGGAATTGTGCGACTCAAATTTTTCGCGGGTAATAGAAATGATTTTGAAGACAATGTATTTTAGAATTACAGGAATTAGAAGTAAGAAACCTTTCAAATTCATATAATTTTGTGATTGTCTGTGAAATGTTGTCCATAATTAGTTTGTAAAAATCGTGGCTACTTTAAAATATAAAAATTGTAATAGTTTCAACCTACAAGAACCATAAAATGGTCCAAGATGGGAGATGCTCTTATTCTTCCAAGGTAAAATTCGCAATACAAACGTATTTTTAAGCCACTTCACACGAATAAGTGCATACGAAGCCTGTTAGTACACACCACAAATACCTATAGTTTTCGGTATTACGCTTGCAAGAATGCATCAATGCAACGTTAGGAAGTATTTTCTGGCCTCTTCATCGAGCTCAATGGATTGTAACCTTGTGTCATACCTATAAACTAAAATGCAATCGGCATTGGATTAGAGTAAGAAGGCTCAGGTACCGGGTAGGCAAAAAAACTCTCCCCAATTGCATGTTATTCGATTCTCCCAAGGCAGCAATAATTGTTTTTGCCATTGCTGTGATGTAGAAAACTTGCAAAACATTTTTTGCAATTTTTTATGTTTTTGGAAGAGAATTTCTTGAGAAATTCTCTAATAATTTCGGAACAAAATGTCGATTTAAACTCTTAAATGAATTAGAAGATCTTAGTTATTGAACGAAGTACTATCTTGATTTACTCAATAACTTGGAGTACACAGCGTTTGAAATCAGGAGCTATTTCTTTACTCACCCAAGTATTCATTGACAATTCAATAAAACTTCAAACTCACCCGATAATCCTCTTGAGATTCTCTACAACTATAAATACACTCTCTCTTGAGAAAGCCTTGTCTCATCAGAACTTCTTATTTGCACACTAAAACCAAATCAAGAGAGTGACAAATGCATCTGTTTCAAGTGTTAATTCTTGCGGCATGCGATCTGCGAACTGGCCGTTGACTCCCAAACCTGAGAATGCGTTGATCGATTTTTGCTCTGTTGAACTTTGAAGGAGCTATGCTCCCCAGCTGCTCGGAGAAAACAATTGAAAATGGTGAAGTTTTTAAAAGGAGTGGTGAGACAGATGGTGTAGGGAATAAATGAAAAACCGTTGATCTTTAAGAAGTTGTTATTAATAAACAAACCCTCATAAAGAATTATGAATGAATCTTCCTCCAGCTCATCATAGCGTCTTAATGAGTTACAGTGGTGGATGATTTAGTGGTTTTTGTCAACATACGATTAACTCAACTTAGCTGAATTCCTTTAGTTTCTGATTAGCGATCTTCTATATCAGAGGGCTGAATCGAGGCTGCGATTACGGGAACCTTCGGGCTAAAGAAGAAGCTAGAGAATCTGACACAGTTACGTCACATCTATGCTAGTCCAAGGCTCTTTCGCAACGCAGTTTTATGGAATACTGGAGTGAAAGTAGGAATTTAAAGGCCCTCTTAGATAGGTTGCAACTCATTTCAAAATTTCATCATTTCAAAATTCGCATCCCACGAATTAAACAATTCATAAACTGGTAAGCTTGATTATCCAATTGGCGACTGTTTCTTTAAATTACTAAATAATGATCCTAATATCTCCAACTTTTAAAATTCCTTTGTAAATATAGTTTTAGGAAAGATCAAATTAGAGGGCAAAAATCCAGTTTGCTACATAATAACATCTTATTTTGGGATTACAAGGATAAATAATGCCGTCTACACTGATAAACATTAATAGCAAGTGATTTTCTGAGAATAAATCCTCAAATTTAATGGTATTCCTCAGACTTCTTTGTGTGAACTAGCGATTAAGATGGCATATACCGGATGAGCAAAAAAAATGTTTAGACGTTTGAAAGCCTGTAGCTCTCAAATCATCTGTATGATACCTATAAACTTATAATAACTGTGTAGCTAGCATATCAACTTTGGTAAGAAAATTTAGTTTGTCAAAATCGGTTGTATCGCTCTCAATTTACTAGCGAATTATTAGAATGCTTCCTCTCTAAACATTTCAAAACAGACCACAAAATCCGTGATCAAATTTGCTAGCAATCCAACCTAGTGAAAGGTGAAAGTAGAAAACAGACGAAAACAATCTGAATGACATTCAGAAGTGTAGACGATTGTACAGCACTCTTTATATACCTAGTAACTGTTTGAGCGATAAGATAGACAGGCAGAGTTTGATTATGATAGCTGTGGGGTTAAATTGCTAGAAAATTTGATCAAGGATTTAGGCCAGCTTTGAAGGATTCTGAGATGAAGCACTTTTATAAAATCGCCTGTAATTTGAGAACGATGCGACTGATTTTGACAAACTAGATCTTTTTATCTAAGTTGACATGTCAGCTACACAGGCATTATCAGTTTATAAGAATCTGATAAATGGTTTGACAGCTACATGCTTTCAAACGTCTAAACATTTGTTTTGACTCAAACGGTAGGATACTGCATCTGCTCCCAATTTTTTTAGCTGTCTGCCAAAGAATACCGTTTTGAACAGGCAATCATCAACTGAATATTTGAAAATCTTGTAAAGCATCAAGTCCGATACCGAGTTGTCTGAAGTTTGAAAATTCTGCAACTTATCAAGATTGTTGCATCAAAAATTATTTTTGAAGATCGAAAATCAACAAGAGATAAGAAATTGCTGCCGAGGGCAGAACTATATTCCTAAATAGTTCAGATTTTTTAAGAGTGGGAATGCGTTCCTCAGATGCGGCATCAAGTTGAAAAGTTTTGTACATCTTTCTGTTACATTCTGTTAAATGTGAACACAGGGAATGATGTCACATTGAACATTATACATACCCAGCTCTCATCCGGAAGCACTTACAATGTTTATTCCCATGAAAGCAAACAAACAAACAAAAATACAAACTTATTCTGCAAATATAAAATTTAGAGAAGCATATAAAATTTGGAGGGACTCAAACTTCAGAGCGAGATTTAGCCATTAGGGAATGGAAGACAAAATTTAGATTGGAGGTCTCACTTTATTTTATCAAAAAGGGTATCAGACTATACAAAACATTACTTGATGATTGATGAAATGTATTTATAATTTGGTAATTTTGTTTTCGTGACCATTGTTTCTTAGACACGCAATTATCGAACATTTAAACTAAGCATTGTTACCTCAAATATTTCGCTGCCCATCGGCAGCCTCATCAAGTGAGAAATGTATTTAGTAATGATTTAATCAGATTTCAGCGAATTTTGAATTATCATTATTCATTTGGATGAAGATTACATTTTCTTCAATAATTCATATATGATGAAAATCAAATTGAAAATTCGACTTGTAAGATTGAGGAAACGAAGTATAATTAATATGGCATCAACTTACATCTAATCCTACATACACTATCAGTCGTAAACAAACTACAGCCTTTTCGGTCAACCATACGACAACTGCTTCATTCCTAGAACATTTATCCTTTGGGACGACCTGCGATGTTCTGCCCTCTCCCCTCCCAAGATACAACTTTGCAGGCCTTCAAACGCCATGAAATCTCTGCATCTTACCTCTCTCTGCTAGTTATTTTATTTTCAGTTCCTAGGGTATTCGTGTAATATGTGATACCACCTTTCTTAAGCCTTGGTCAAACGCATCCAACATTTCATCCAACATTACATCCAACATTTCTAGTAAAATCCATGATCTTTATTCGCCTGCGCTGCGACATATATACAAATGGTAAAAAGGAGCGTAATGCAAAATAAAAAGAAGAGCGGCAGAGTGGCTGACTTCGAAAGCAACATGTTGAAAATGATTGAAAATGGCGGTCAAATGACAAAATATCAACTTTTTGGAACGTGCTGCGCATGTCCACAAATGAATAGTTTGGTGAAATGTTGGATGAAGCGGTCAAACGCATCCAACATCCCATCCAACTTTTGAAAACAAAATTTGTTTTTGATATCGATCAAACTTCATCCAACATCACTTTGCAAATGTTGGATGACCCAACATGGGTGGTCAAACGCATCCAACATTTCACCCAACATGCTGAAGACAAATGTTGGATGAAATGTTGGATGCGTTTGACCGGGGCTTTAGGGATCAAATACTAAAAAATGTTAGTTCACTGATCGGCTAACTTATAGGGGCTCCGTCGCCAAAGTGTAAACAAATCTGTAAACACCATTGTTTTAGGCACGTGTCCATTGTCTTTTGCAGTTTGCTTGGTGGCTTCACCCAAGCCACCAAAAGGTGACCATTAAAAATCCACTTATATCTGTGCAGTCGTAAAAGGTATGAACGTTTGGTTTTCTCTTCTGTGAAGTACAAGAATTTATCTTCAAAATAACGCATTCATTATGAAAAAACGATTAAAGTCTGTGTGATATTGCCTATCAAAAAGCTGCAAAATCATCATTTCGACGAAATTTGGAGACGGAGCCCCTTTAAAACCAGTGCACATTTACATCCCCCTTTCTTCTCTTTCGGGTCTTATATCACGTGAGATCATGGGTGTTCCAATATCAAATCTTTGGCTAAAACTTGAACAATGCTATATCGGGTTTTACAACACAAAACAGAATTAAGATGTACAAATAAATTGAAAGGGGGAACGGCTAGGATATTCCGACAGTTGTCTAATGAAAATATTTAGTAATTTGTTTCGTGACTCAATGTGATTTTAAAGGCTATTGGGCGACCGGCATGCATTGCAACCCTATTTGTAAAGGTGACCAAATTTCAGGCTGCATGAAAATAATTTTGTGATGTTGCTCAAGTCAGCAGCACGTCGCTGCAGCTTCAGATGTGGCCATATTTCTCATAGCGTCTGTTAAACATTGGACTTGAATTGAATGAATTCCATGAAATCCACGAAAAACAAAATAACCAATCGCAATGCATGCCTGTTACCCAAAAGCCTTCAAACTCAATATTACAGTTGAAGGCACTGTCGTGAATGTGATTGGCCAGTTGTTACGATGAAATCACTTATAAAAGAATTACCAAGCTTTTATGCTCTTGGATCATGCTTTCCTTGAAGAATAAAAGAAGGGAGATCGCTATCATCTTCACGTATTTTGATGTACAGTGAAATTACTTCAGGCTGCCTAATTCTGTTCTTTTGAATGTCTTATTTACCCAATCAGCTCTACGACAGTGTGATCTACTAGTACTAGTTTTGCATTGTGCGGCTGCGCCGCCACACTGGCCCACCTCGAAACAAAAAATACTTAGGGAGATGCCCTTTCCTGTTTGGCTCTGGTACCCAGAACCCAGCGGCTTTCCAGAGATTCAAAAGGCATTTCAAATCTGCTAATTCAACCATTTTCAAATTTTCCTGAAATCACCAAACACAGAATAGCTGTCAATCAAATACGCCCTAGATGAGCATTAGATCACCAAATAAGGACTTTTGTCGCTGAGATCAACGACATGAAAGAGATTGGCGTTCTCTCACAAACTATAAAGGAATGAAGCTCTCTTCAGAAATTCTACAAAATACATTGAATTGGTTTCAAGCTGGCTTTTATGGCTCATTGCTAAATAATTTGTTCCTCAACCAAGTAGCGTTTTGTTCTCGTATTATCTCACAAGCTAAGGTATTCATGGCAACTGATTTACATCCAGCAATGAGCTGACGAATTGACTGCATATTTAATGCTTCTAGTTTACGTAGTACCTAATGAATGCATAATTGATTATAAAATGCATAATTTATGTGATTAAAATTCATAATTGTTTATGCAAATCTCAGTAGCGGCATAAACGAACCATCTGATTCCCATGAGATTTAATAAAGGTCAAGAAATGCCCCAGATGGTCATCTTACCTTCAACATTTCTTATTGCATCAACGAAGCTCTGAAACAAAAGCTGTAATTAGCAAGAATTCATCTTAAACTGTTTTCAAAATCAATATTTCAACTTTAGAAAATAATTTTTGACTAACTGAAAATATTTTTCTTATCATTAAGAAGATCAAAGTTCACCGATGGTAATATTCATGTTTGTTGTAATCCGAACATATGCTTATTGCTTGTGGACAGAGATTATCCCCAGACAATATTTTTTCAAATTACTTCTGTTTGCTTAGGGCTTCTAAGGGTAGGAAGAGATTTGAATTTCTGACGAGAAATTAGAAGAACAATCTGAATTTTTAACTAACTTCTTGTTCTGTTTTCAAGTCATCAAATAGGACAAGATTCAGTTTTGCAGGAGAGTAAAGCAAGCCTTGAGCAAACACACTGAACGCTGTTTTTAAAACGTCAAATAGCACAAGGTTCAGTTGTTTTAGGAGTAAAGCAAGCCTTGCGCAAACACACTGAATATTTTGCTGAACACAACTAATCTACGCAGTTTTTAAATCGTCGAATAATAGCACGAGGTTCAGTAGTTTTAGGAGTAAAGCAAGCCCCACCCAGCAAACGCGCTGAACATGTCGCTAATTCAAATTATCAAAATGGGACTTGATTCAGTTGTTGAGAGTAAAGCAAAGCCTCGTCATGCAAACGCAATTAGCATTTTACTGATCGGTAAGCTCAAAATTAGGTCTCTCTGCAAGTGCTTCTTATAAAGAATATGCTTACCTACTCACCCTCACCAGCTAAACTTCTTTGACTTTATCTTGCAGGTCATTCTACTTTTCTAACTTGCACTACTGTATTGTAACTTTCAGCACAAAATTACTGCCAATCATTGCAAGTAATGACCCAAATCTAAAGTAAATCACCTTCAAAAACGACTGTTTGACATACTAAAACTCTTAACCTAGTGCTATATCTATCCATCATAGGAAATGTTTGAATTAAAAGGCTGCGTCGCATTTGATAAAACAGGTATAAAGAAAACAAATCTTTATAAGAGTACTCATGTTTCATGCGAGTTCATTTCAGGTGTCAATTTTGAATATTAGATACTAAATTGCCTTGTCAAAAACGAGCGAGCATTGTTTGCCAAATCTTTGAGGTTTGCTTTAAAGACCCATTGGTAACCATGATGCTTCGTGGCGCCGAAGTTGACTTTCGTATTATCTGCAAGTCGTTTTAAGCCTAGATTCTTTTGTCTTGCTTTTCATTCGGCGCACAAAGGATCATGGTTGACAATGGGTCTTTGAGCAAAATGTCTATCCGTTTTGGTGATGGCGCAAGCATTGCTTGACAAACCTATTTTGCTTGTGACAAGCACAAATTGTTTTTAATTTTTCAAAAACATCGCCCAACGAGCATTCCGTTTGTAGAGCAAAGTTTTTTCGGGGTACTAAACGGGAAAAGCACATTTCAAATGTTTGGCAAGCAACGTTTTGCAAGGGTGTAAGAAGTTGCATTCTGAACAGTTACTCCCTGGCCGGACGAGCAGAACTTTCTTCGCAAAGAAGTTTCAATAAGCTGGATATAATTTTTTTACAGCCTTTACTTGAAAGGGACAGATCTTTGTCATATATTTTTACTCATTAGGGGCTGCGTGCTCGTTGTTTTCGACTCGCCCGCTATTAAAGAACGCCAATCAACCCGCATCCTTTGCGCGCTTCGCTTGTTGCCTTTCGACTGCGGCGGCCATTTTAATGACAACATTCTCTGCAAAGCGCGACCGCAAAGGATGCTGGTTGACCGGCGTTCTTTAAGCCTGCTGATGTAGGGGAGAGTGGGGCTAGTTGTCACAGAGGTAAGTTGTCACACATTCATTTTCCATCGAATGCTTTGATTATTTCGACGTTTGCTGATACATTTGAAAGAAATATATCAAAACCTCCCAGAAAATATCATCGGCAAATTTTCCTCGGTTTGTGTTTACATTTAGCTTGTGACTGTGATAAATTAGCATAGGAATCAAATCTTTAAAAACATTGCACGATTGATTGATGCATCTTTCGTTTGATTTTATGACTTGAAAGGAACTTAAGGTACTTTGCTATAAATGTTCATTGGGGATCTTTGATATCTTGATTATTTTCGGAATTATTGCGTTATTCCTTTTATTGAAAGAATTCACGAAAAACTTTAATTAAAATTAAAATCGTTGTAAATCCTAAATCAATAGAGGAAAAACGGTACAATCCTTAAGAAAGCCGTAGTTTATGATGGTCTATAATATGGCTGTGAGCAGAAATCCGCAGTTTTTCTGGTTCATGATTTAGCAACTTGATGACGTCACAACCGGAAAACTGTTTTAAACAAAGAAGACGCAATAATTCTGAAAATAATCAAGATACCATAGATTGCCAATGAGCACTTATAGCAAAGTACCTTAAGTTCCTTTCAAGCCATGAAATCAAACGCAAGATGCATTAACGAATCGTGCAATGTTTTTTAAAGATTTGATGCCTATGCTTGACCCCTGTGACAACTAGCCCAACTCTCCTCTACTACGTAATAATAAAGTACTACGTTTGTAGCACAAGTTCTCTTATAAAGATAAAATTCGTGTCTGACAAATGCTAAGCGACATTTGTTGATACTAAAAAATCGCAAAAAGGATTAAATTTGAAACTTTAACCAGGGGCTGTAGGCACTCTCCGTCGCAGAGGCTGTTGTTTGCAAACGAGCAGAACGTGAAGCTCCGAAGGAGCAAAGAGCGCGCAGCACGATGGCCTCTCTGCTCTCTGGCCTCTGCCAAATAACCTGCGTGAATCGACATTTATTTGCGCGAATCGACATTTTAACAACACCAACAACATCGCAACAACTGGAAGGACAAACCAGTTAAACCAGCAAAATGGCAGAGATTGAAACTGTTTTAAATGAATCGTTACACGAACTGAGTATTAGAGAAGTTAAGTACTTTACATTCATAGCTTTTATCAAGCTACTCTTTAACTGTTATCTGATTGAAGAATAGGCCTAGTGGGTTTGTGTTTGTTGCCCTTTCTTTATACTTTGTGCATATGAGAAGCCAAAAGAAAGGGAAGTTAGACTTAGAGGCCTGCCTGTTGCACGTCGACACCAAGTATTTAATTTAGGTTCATCGACATATTCATCGATATTTCATTTTGAGAGATTCTTAATCTTGAGGATAAATTTCTTTCAGCCTATCTTTGACTTTGCATTGTCCTACCGTAATACCTTATAAACTGCATAATAATANGTGTCACTGGTATGTTTAAATTTTTCAGTTTCATTTGAAGGATAGGTCATACATTTCGATTGATTGCCAAGTTGAAGTGAAGTTTCAAAAGCTAGGCCTGCTGATGATAAATTTTTTATTTTTATTGGAGGGCCCCTTGAAAAACAGCTTCTGCTGAAGGGCAACCCTCCTGAAATAAATCAAATCATAATAGGCCATTTTGTAATATGTACCATTTTTTATTCCATTTACCTATTGATTGTCTCTCTTGCATTAGATTTCGAAACTGAACTGCAAGATGGCGTGCACAGAAAAGAGCAAGCGAAGCAGTCGGTGTGTAGCACCCCAAAATGTGAGGGAAAATCAACAAAGAGATCTCTCCATGGGTTTCTTTCCCCCTCTACCCAGCCACCCCCTAAAAGGCAAGACCAAAGAGCAACCCCAACAAAGTCGAAGACAGCAACATGCAAAACTTTGTTTGCACACACGCAAGAGAAACAGGATCTCTCAAATACAGGTTGGTAGGGCTACACTGGTTATGGTATTAGATTTTAAAATTATTTAATAGACCTTTTAGCTATTCTAAAAAAGTGTCTGGATCAAGCGATATTTGTATACATTTTTATACGAAGTGTTCGATTGAGTGGCGGTAGAGCTTCTATCACTTTTGTTCACATTCAAAAATTCTATGTATAAAAATATCGTTCGATTCAGACTCTTTTTCGAATTGCTAAAAGGTCTATTATATTGATTCAGGGAAGATATTTAAACCACCTACAAACTGGTTCATACAGTACAGGCCTTGCACGTGTTAACATGGATGGTTTTCCTGCCTAAGAATTCTCAAGAATTCTTGAGAATATTTTTAGTTTCTTAAGAATTCTTGTTAAAAAAATCTACAGTCCTACATATGGCTGAAGAATTCTTATCATAATGTGAAGAATTCTTGTCATGTCAACATTTGCAAGGCCTGTACTGTAGGGACCACTAATTGGGTCTAGAGTGTGTAAAGGAAATGATACAAAGATACTTATGGTTTTGTTAAGCACTGATAACACTGTTGCAGATGGTAGTGCCACACCAAGGGGGAGGGGGATGGGGTTGCCAATGTTTCAAGTGTAAGGAGCCTTTGAATATTGTTGAAAAAAAACTGTGGCTTAGTTTCATTTTTCAATGAAAGAATTTGAGAGCTTCAATAAACTGCATCTAAAATAGAGCAACAACAATTAAATCACACATTTGAATGGCCTCTTTGACAATTTTTTAACAATAACATTGATGATTTAATAACACTGTACATACACTAGATTCATTCCAGTGGGAGGGGATATGATTATTTAGGTTTTAAATTTATTCAAAAAGTGATATTTCATTGCACTGGTTGTTTCACTTAAAGGCTTTTCCGGCATATTGATGGATTCCTATCCTGCTTAAAATAAATTATCTTCCTGACCAAAACACTTCCATTGAATTTTAGGAGTCAAGAAGAGAACAAGTAGCAGTATCGAAAAACAAGAAAGTAATGAGCGAGTTGAAAAGTTGCAAGGTTCCTACGAAAAAGATCCTGGAAATACCTACTTTGTTAAACAAAGTGATGTAATGGAAATAGTAGGGCTTCAAGCAACAGAGAAAAAGAAGGCAACCTATGCTGTCAAATTAGCTTTCCCCAATGCTACTATATCACGGCTCACAATAAAAGGCATCGTAGATAAAGGTTTTAAAGGGATAAAGCCAAAGTTGAAGCGTTCATTAAAGAGAACTGGGGATGAAAAGGAAAGGTCTTACAAGATTTCTTCTATTGAAAGTTTAAAGAAGAAAGTAAGTGTTTTAGAAAATGAAATTGATGTAATAAATGCAGCCATTGAGGACGAAGCTCAATTGGACAAAAATAGCAGCTACCTATACACACTATTGCAAAGGCAGGGCATAGTTATGAGGCAAATTTTTGAATGTCAGCACCATATTGAAAGGATTTACGACCTAGAACTCTCTAAATTACTTGCTGAGCAACATAGAGGGAGGCTTCACACAGATGAAAGAATAATGCTAGAGGCAGAAATAAAAACATTTGATCTGTTATTGAGCTTTAGTCTTGACAATCCCAAACAAAATCTGAAGGACATCAATTTTCAAGAGAAACTGTCACAGTTACCTGCAGGCATCAAGGAGAAATGTCCACTTATATATGATATTCTGGAGGTACTTCTTTTGAAGAGAGCTGATGGCTCTGTGCAAGAAGGTTTGGGTAACCGAGTAAAAGATGCAGCTCATGCATTAGCTATCTTAGCAAGCTTGCGCAGTCAGAAGTTATCAAATGACTTCAAGCTTATGTTCACAATACTATGTGTGTCCTATGGATCAGGGGAACGTTTCATTCATATGCTCAATCATTTAGGATTGACAACAAGCTGGAAATGTTTTTTAAATTTTCTCGATAATAGATGGAAGTCCAAAAAGCAAAGAGTTGGCCAGGAAGTTCAAGATCTTGAAACACCTCTAATCCTGTTGATGGATAATGTTAACATGTACAGGGGCAAGAGGAGGCACATGAGGCTTTTTAATAAAACAGGCCCAACAATGTGGAACTTCACAGTGAGAGGAAAACTCATTCCAGATGGTAGCAGTGTGAAAAAGATGATGAATGTTGATGATATGTGCAAGCAACCTCAACAAGATGTGCTAAATATGAAAGGGGAAGACCTCTTTATTGAAGCAGATAAGGACAAGCAAATACTTTGGCAACAGGCAACGGACAAGTATCTTTTGGAACTTCTAGACAATGGACTTAACAAATGCCCCACAAGCAAAAAGCCTCTTTTTGATATGAATGAAACTGAGTGCCAAAATTGGCTTAAATCTTCTCAATTTGACAAACAAGACAGACAGAAATATTTGATAAAGATTCCCACAAAGGTAACTGATGATAAGCTAGGAGCAAAGAAATCCAATGTTGAATCACTTGACTTATCCCTAGAAGATAACAATACAATCACTGGAACATGTGCCATACTAACTGAATTTGCAAAGGAATTACATTTGCACAATAACAATGAGCAACAAGAGTATGTACCTTTAGATGAGCTCAAGATGAACTTTGCCCTTGATAAAGCAAGGTCACATTTTGAATTGCTACTAAGCCAGAATAGCCATGGGCAATATATGGAGAATCTCATATCAAGGCTTCATTCCAAAGAAAAGGAATTAGGACCAATATCCGAGCAAATTGAGGATCATGAGGATGTACCAACCGAGGAAGCATTAGATCAAGCTTTTGACGAAGAGTACTTGATGTTGTTACATTCAGACCAGGATATGATTGTAGACAAGGATTTTGACATTGAAGGGTCGAATACAAACATACCAGTTACATTAGCAAGAGAACAAAGACGTTTTGAAAACTGTGACAAATCTTTCTGGGCAACATTCAACACTGTTTATTCAAACTTGACAACAGCACTAACTACAAGGAAGGAGGAAGAATACTACAGGTTTCTAAAATCCAGCCATGGCCAAGAATTGGAAATTGTGAGGGACCATCTGCAGCGCACTTTTCTCCATGTTGCAGTTGAGCAACAAAACACTGTGTATACAAAGTTTCTCGTTGAGATTGGTAGCAATGTTAATGCAAAAGAGGGATGCGGACTTACTCCATTAAGTCTGGCTGTACTAAAACGAAATACAGAAATTGTCAAATTTTTAGTGGATGCTGGTGCAAAATGGAATGGGCCTCTATTTGGGAGTATTCCATCTCCAATGGACATGGCAAGAGTTCTGAAATGCAGTGAAATTGAGGATATTTTTAAAGATGATGGAAATGAATCTCAGGATGAAGATGACTTTATACGATCTCTTGACGCATCATATTTGCCTGCAGAAAATGGTGGAGCTCATCAAACTTGCCAGAGCAATGGAAAGTCAGAAGCAAATGTCACCATTGTTGTTGGTGATGTGGGAACATGTAAAACAAATGCAGCTGTTATGAGTCGATCAGCAAGTTTTCAATGGGTAGGTCTCTGCCCTGGTGATTTACACAACAAGGGGTATTTTGCCGAATCGTGTTTTAAAACCCTTGGCTCATCAGGAATGCACTTTATGCTGTGTACAGTGATGAACAGAAAGAAGTTGACCACAGAAGTGTTCAAAGACAAAAAATTCAATGACAACAATTTAACATTGGTACGTGAAGGTATTGCAGATGGATGCAGTGCTTATGGATTAGCTGCTGTTTTTGAATTTAGAAGGAGCTCTATGTTTCCCACTGACTCTGAGCTTCAAACTTGCAAAGAAGAAACAAAGAGCCATACACATGTTATGCTTAGAGCGTTCAAAAAGTGGCTAGATATCACAGCAGATTCTAACATTGCATTCAAGCACCGAGCTTTAGCTTTTAGATTTTATGGTCCATTGCTTTCACTTTATGATGAGGCAATCAAGCATGGAGATGGTTATGCTAGGGAGGTGATATACCAACTACAACTACCAATATATGCTCAGCTAAACTTCCCAAACTATTACACAGAGTGTTTCAGACATACAGTTAACTTCCTCGCAAAATGGCCTTTGGTAACAAGGACTTTACTTCAAAATAACTGTGCAATCAATGTGAATGGGAAAGCAAATTCTGGCATTGAGCTAGATGGATATGTTGAGGCAGAACTTGTGAAACCTCTCAAAAATTATGCATCTGGGCATTCTACAGTGATGATGTGTGAGAAGATAATGGCTAACCTTGACCTCTTTCGACACATTCGAGTTGCCTACAAAAGCAAAGAGGCATTTGATGTGCACTCAACCTCAAAGCACAGTGTTGCAAATTCTTTCCCTGACCAACTGAAAGGTGCTTGGTTCTGCGTTAGAAAGGGCTTTTTCAAGCCACACAAAAAATGCACAAGTATTGATTGCTTTCCAGTAGATGGAAAAGGAAAGGCATCTGGTGTGGTACCAATGAATCTAATTGATGCTTATGAGAAAGGAAAGAAGAAAATTACTGACAATTTCAAAGAAAAACTCTATGATGCTTTTTCAGACTTACGGTTTTCAATATTAAACTCAAATGACATGGGAACTCATATCGGTCCATAAACAAATGCATTGAACTGTGCCAAGCACAGTGGAGGGTGCGGAGTACGGTGGAGGGCTATCATCAGTACAGTGGGGGGCTATCATACTTCATGTGGGGGGCTATCATCATGACCATCTTCATAACCATCTTCATGTGGGGGGCAGTACAGTGGAGGGTGCCCAGTACAGTGGGGGCTATCATCAGTACAGTGGAGGGCTATATCGTATTGCCTGTGGGGGGGCTATCTTGAAGTACAGTGGAGGGTGCGGAGTAATGTGGGGGGCTATCATGCAGTACAGTGGAGGGTGCCCAGTACAGTGGAGGGCTATCGTGCAGTAACAACAAAAGTTTAACGGATCAGCATACCGTACCGTTGTCACTATTCCTGCTTGAATCCAAACACTTGTGTTCCTTCCCTCCGACCATGCTCTCACCTCGCCTCCGACCCTCTGTAGAAATGGGAAATTGTTATTGTTTCCGATTTTTCAAAAGTGTCCGAAACTCTTCCATTCGAAACATTTTGATTCTTATGTAATCAATTTATACACTGGGTAATCAGATGACCTTTCAGCAGACGGCAGTTTTGCTCTTTGGCATGATCAGTAAAATAAAACTGCAAATATTGATAACAGACAAATAAATGATTAAATAGATACATAAATGAATAAATAAATAAATGAATAAATACTTTATTTAAGTTAAAGATACAACTTGTTTTATCATTATGTGATTGTTAAAACATTTAACTTTTAAAGAACTGCAACTTCTGTCCTTCTTTTATCGTTCATTAAGATATGATCACTTTCTCTTGAACTTCTCGGCACCGAAGGGCACACTATCTGGTACAAGTTAACTGTCATTTAAGTAAAGCAAATAGATCTTCTGTTACAATATGTAGCACACAGCAACGACAACAAAAACAGCCAATTTTCGACAACACCGTACTTTTTCGCTGAGGTCTTCATCCGAACGTCTTCTCGTGCAACAGTAGATACTAAACGCTGTAGCAGTTAGAAAGTCAACTTTTTATTTGACTCAAGACACTTTGAACTAAAGTTAGTGGAGCTCAAACCAACTGTACAAGGGTAGACAAGGGTCACCAGAGCTTACATTACTGGAACAAAAACTGTCACTTGAGCCGGCGTCAATAGAGCTAGCTGAACTAGCATTATCGGGGCAAATAGCAATGGCCTGGTCAGTGGCACAAATAGCTTCAAGAGCTTCATCTGATGAAATAACAGATCTTTTACGCCTGGTCTTCTTTACTGCGGATTTTGTAGATGCTTTAAGCAATTGAGGAAACTCTTTTGCTGATGCTGCAAACGGAAAAAGGCTGCCTCCATAATTGTCGATTAATCCCATCAAAATCCTATTTTGAACCTCAATATTCAACTCCTTGAAATCTGCATAGCATGATATGTTTTGCATCAGAGAAGCTCTCGATGTTGCAGCTTCAGTTAGTGTTTCCAGATTGTATTTTTCTGCTATCTTCAGAAGATCGATTGGGTGAACATTGCTTGCTTGTAGAAGAACGTTCTCGCATTTCTTTTTAATTTTGGGTGCTTCAAGGAAATCTGCTGTTTGTAGTAAATCCAGGACATCCAGATCTGTGAATGAACACAATGACGATAAATCAAGAGCCCTATTGTTCTGTAAATCAATAGTTTATTAAAGACCCATTGCTAACCATGATCCTTTGTGCGCCGAATGAAAAGCAAGACAAAGGGAACTTAGGCCAGAAACGACTTACAGATAATACGAAAGTCGACTTTGGCACCTCAAAGGATCATGGTTAGCAATAGGTCTTTAAGCCATAAATAGAATTCAAATTTTTTGTGAATTTTGTCAGATCTTTCTTTAGGGCCTTTCGTAATTTTATGAGATTTCATTGTCATTTCAACACTCCTCTTTCGCTGAGGGGCACTGAGGCTTCTTGCAGGCTAGCTCCTTCATCACGCACAAAAACGTAAGTGCAGTCTGATTCTCTGACATCAATTTCGACTCAGGGGACTGGGCTCCAGGGAAGAGGCCTCAAATAACAGGGAAGAGGTCAATGTTTTGGCCAAAACTCCTTCACATAAAAACGCGCCAAGCTCCTACGAAATATCGATGTCTGGGCACCAGGCTGACCTAAAAGTACAAATTGGTTTAGAATTTCTTAAAATTGTTGAAACCGATTGTTACAGGAAGCATTAGATATATTACCCTGGGTACCAGACTCTCAAAAATATATCTTTTTTTTTTGAGAGTCTGGTACCCAGGGTATAGATATATAAAAATATGGGCAAAATCCTGATCAACATGACATAGTTTTTGTATGGGTTTTTTTAATAGCGAAATGCTTACCTGAAACTTGGAGGAAAGGATCATAAAAATGTGGCAATATATCTTCTACTTCGTAAGCACTGATTCCATTCAGAGTGAGCACATTAAATTCTTCATCGTCCATAACAACAACACTTGAAAGAATTCCTCTGAAAATAAGAGAATTTTCCCATAAAACCATTCGTTTCACTGGGAATAATGACTCCTCGACTTTGAGTATCAAATCTGATGTCTCCGTACACCATTCACAATACTCCAGAATCATGTCATCTTTCTCAGGCATGTGTGTGATGATTGGATGTAGCTTTGGAGAGACGAAGATCCCAGAATCGATTGCATTCGATGATAGCAGACGAGGTCGAGCTTTTGGCGATGGCGATGGCGTCGACAGATGGACAGAGTTTCCTAAATCTGAATCTAGCTCCATTGCGAGTAAAACAATCTGAAATGAGTAGCTGAGTGTCGGCTAAGTGTGATTCCACTTTTCCCTATTTTCTCCTTTTTTATGCTCTTTTCGCAAAGGTATCAGTTTTCTTCTTCTCTCCAGAATCTTTCGAATCTGCTGTGATTTTGGTATAATCAATTTTCTCTGACCTTCTTAGCAAAATTAACTTCTCCCGCTTATATTTTCTTTATTTTTCTCTCCAGATTCTTCCAGAGATTCTTCCAAATGTATGTGATTTTTGAGTTTGCAGTTTCCTCTCTCACACTCTGTCGATTTGCCAGATATGAGCAGTTAGAACTCTTCCTGATGCAATAATCTCAATGGTCGTAGCTTTTTACAGCTTTATAACTCTGTCACTGACTCTTCTTGTGATCTGCTTGCGACTAAATGAATTCTTCTGCCTCTAGCTTTTCTTATATACTCAATAAATAAATAAATAAATAAATTCTTTACAAATTGCAACATACATTGGTTTCAACGAGACTTCCACTTCAACAATTTCAGATTGCAATCAGATTGATAACAAATACATGCTGTTGTTTACGAAAAAACCACTAATAATGCTCTGTATTCCCATGTTGCAACTTCGACCACCAATGAGCATTTATCTTGTTTGAAGATTAAAAATTGTAAACATTGCTTTGTTTGTGTGTGGGAAAGATACAATGATTCAGAAGAGGGCGGTTTTTAATTCAACTTCTTTGCCTCGTCCTCTGGCGATGATATCATCATTTGTTCCTTCAATCCCATGAGGGAAATTAGCGATTGCTTCCGCTGCCACTTGTTATTTCAATGGACAGTGGTTGAGGGTTGAAACATTGGTAAAAAGTAGCCAATTGTTTGCAATAGTTACATAACGATGCACTAAAAATTGCTACAATAAACAATTCTATATCCCTGATATCCTTTTGAAAGTGGTAGAAGTCTTTGGGCGAGCATGTGGGGGGGGGGGGGGGGGGGGG
>REGM01000047.1:669417-705727 GCA_004194415.1 Aurelia aurita
ACTATTTCTATGCTTGGTACCTTTGTCCAATGGTCCTACTCCAGGGATCCAGATGCACGAGATCCTTTTGTCCTTTATTATGTTTCTTGTTCCTGTTCCTGTTCCCTGTTCCACGGTACCTTTCATTAGAACGAGGCTGTCTGCTGACAGCAGCAACTTATTAGGCCCATTTTAGTCGCCAAGCAAACGAAAACAAGAAGAGAAGAGTGCACACAACTGCTAGCTTCAGCTTCCAAAGCAAGCCAAGTATTCAAGTCATGCAGAATGCTGGTAAGATATTGCCGGCAAGGTTTCTTGGAATTACAGCGCACATTGTTATCACAATTACGATCTTCTGGTCGAAGGTGGGAATTTATTTAATTTTATAAAATTATTTTTAGGCCCTTTTTATTCTTCAAACCTTTTTCCTTCTGCCCTTGTATGTATAAAAATAAACCTCGTCTATTTCGCAAAATAGTCAGGACTATGCATATACTGTTTGAACTCGTATCATAGCAGCCTACAACATGCAGGATAATAATGTTTGCCCGTGGGAAACATTTGATGAATTGATATTTTAACAGGACCAGTAAAACGAAGCTATTTACAACTCTATTATAAAGTAAAGTGACCAAAGTGATGAGACAAAACTGCTGAATCAACCTAATTCCATTCAAATAAAGTTTTTTTCTCTCTTGTTTTCAATTTTTTATTACCGATATACTACCACTCCCGTACGCAGTATTAAGTAATAACAAACAAATATACCTGTATGTATGTACCACTCCTGTACGTAATACCCAGACTTGAATCGGCATATGCAATGACACAGATCTTTGGCAGACAGACTAACTCTAAACAATAGAAAAGACAATAGAACAAAGAAAGTTGCATAAATCTGTGGTGTACGACGTACACAGAGGCGTAAATACCAATTACCCCAGCCTACCCATTTTACCCCAGCAGACCCTACTGAAACCTGTAAGGGGATGAACGATACTTTTTCGAAATGAGAAAGGACACAGAAGCCCATATGGGAAAGGCCTGATGTCCAGCGCACAGAGCACTTAAGTTTCTATAGTTTTCTTCCATACTGGAAAGTTCATTTTCTGTATGCCAAAGATTTTATGCCAAGATTTACAGTCAAACGACCTCAAGCATTGCATGAGTTTTCAAACATCTGACATGTAACTTTGGAATTCAAATCGACGATACGTTTTGAGTTTTGAATACATAGATTAAACCACTAGTCAATGCGGTGACCATTTGGTTAGATTTTATTGGAAGCATGAAAATTTATTTAGATATTGAGATTTCACTTCTGAATTCAACAAGAAACTTCAGAATGGAAATGCCTGTTGCAAATAAAGCTGGCAGGGTTTACTTTCCAGGCAGCCCCCTGCCTTATTAAACAAGAAGGCAAATTGTAGATATGTAGAGGGCAGGTCAGTCTCGGTCGCAAACATCAGCCTCGTTAGGCATAACCAATCCTGGCATATCAGAATTATTGATCATGTTACAGAGTATGGCACATTAAAACCATTCAAGACAGGTGGAAATTGCTCGTCTAAGATGACCGACAATCTCTTAGAAGCGTGCGAAATATTCAAATTGCAAAAGCCTAGCATTTATGAAAATGAGATTCAGCAACAATTACTTGATGATGGGATCTGTGAGATTGATTCCCTACCAGCAAAGAGAACGATCAACAAGGCGATGCGCAAAAAGTAGCCAAAAAGTAGCAAAAAGTAGTTGACTTCACTTGGAAGAAAGTAGCCCAAATTCCTAATCTCAAACAATCTAATCACAAACGTAATATTTAAATTTAGATTGGAAATAAAAAATGATCTTGTAAGTCTCATAGAGAAACTGTATGTACCTTTGAAAGTCACGGTTGGCACGTGAAACAGAAATAGAAAACCACAACATGAAACTTGAGATTTAAAGTTGCGCATTAATTTAAATTAGGAAGTTACACGTAAGATGTTTGAAAGTTCATGCAACGCTTGAGGTCGTTTGACTGTAAATGTTTTTATGCCACACCAGCAAATCACAAAGGAACATGAGCAAGAGGTTCAGCCGGAAGTTTCTGACGCATTCTAAGGTAATTCTTACCATCTGAAACTTTTGGATTTTAATGTATAGAAGTTACAAGATTCTTCTTCAGAAATTTCAGTACTTATCTTCTTCGAAATCATAACAGTGTTTGTCAGTGTGAAAAATGACTTTATATGATTTTGAAGAATCCTCCTATTTGAAGTTTTCTTCTAATTCCCTGCCACTATTTTTTTCTGAATCCTCAATAACAAAATTAAATTTTGCTATTTTGTTTGCTGCAATCGGTAACTCAGACCACAATGTTTTTTTTTATATACACATTCTCATAAAAGTACAACATTGACAAACTACAATTACTATACCGCAAGGAGCATGGTAGTACATATCAACCATGCAGCATTTACACAAAAATACAAATATGAAATTAACTAAACTAAATGAAATATTACAAATACAAATTCAGCGACAAAAAAAGTAAGTGCTAATGTATGGGAGGTTGCAGCGATGGAACATTTAGAAGCGTTCTGTAGCATGAATGAACTTTAGGGTTGCCTCGAGAGTAGTTTCTTGTTGATGTCAATTGTTAACCTTTCGTCGCCATACAAAATGAATTTGAGTAAAACTTCATTACACTGTATTGGTACAGTTTTGATCTGTTACAAAGTTGTTATGGTTCAAGAGCGTTTGCACTGTTCCAGAACAAACTATTTCCATAGAAAAAAGGAAAAAAGGAATTACGGGTAAGCAGAAACAGTGTAAACGGGGGGCTGATCTGTTATACTTTTGCCGCACTTTTGTTACGGATCCACAGTTGTACCGGTACAGTTTTGATTCGCTACAAAATTATTACAGTTCGAGAGCATTTACACTGCTCCAGAACAAACTATTTCTATAGAAAGAAGGACCAAAGGTGTTACGGATTAGCAGGAACGGTGTAAACGTGAGGCTGAACCGTGGCACTTTCATTATGGATTCAAAGTTGTACTGGTATAGTGTAAATGGGGTCTTAAATGTATGGTTATTAAATGTTAATCAGAATGCCTGTGTGTGCTAGATAAAACTTATTTTTAATTCGGAAGGCAATGTTCTTTGATTCGGAATATAATTCACCACTTTTATATGAATACTGAAAACAATTCTTTTTATTTACTCGGAAGTTAAGTTTTAATTCGGAAGGCAATGTTCTTTGATCCGGAATATAATTCACCACTTTTATATGAATACTGAAAACAATTCTTTTTATTTACTCGGAAGTTAAGTTTTAATTCAGAAGGCAATGTTCTTTGATTCGGAATATAATTCACCACTTTTATATGAAAACTGAAAACAATTCTTTTTATTTACTCGGAAGTTAAGTTTTAATTCGGAAGGCAATGTTCTTTGATTCGGAATATAATTCACCACTTTTATATGAATACTGAAAACAATTCTTTTTATTTACTCGGAAGTTAAGTTTTAATTCGGAAGGCAATGTTCTTTGATTCGGAATATAATTCACCACTTTTATATGAATACTGAAAACAATTCTTTTTATTTACTCGGAAGTTAAGTTTTAATTCGGAAGGCAATGTTCTTTGATTCGGAATATAATTCACCACTTTTATATGAATACTGAAAACAATTCTTTTTATTTACTCGGAAGTTAAGTTTTAATTCGGAAGGCAATGTTCTTTGATTCGGAATATAATTCACCACTTTTATATGAATACTGAAAACAATTCTTTTTATTTACTCGGAAGTTAAGTTTTAATTCGGAAGGCAATGTTCTTTGATTCGGAATATAATTCACCACTTTTATATGAATACTGAAAACAATTCTTTTTATTTACTCGGAAGTTAAGTTTTAATTCAGAAGGCAATGTTCTTTGATTCGGAATATAATTCACCACTTTTATATGAAAACTGAAAACAATTCTTTTTATTTACTCAGGAAGTTAAGTTTTAATTTGGAAGGCAATGTTCTTTGATTCGGAATATAATTCACCACTTTTATATGAATACCGAAACAATTCTTTTTATTTGCTCGGAAGTTAAGTTTCTTTTTGTTGCTTGATATACAGTATTGGGATAGTTACTGTAGTAGGTTAAATAAACAGTGAGTGCTCCCTCTCTCGATGTGACTTGACCCGGAACACTATTAAAGGATTACGGAAGATTTGCGTAAGGTACAAAATGCATTGCAGTTGATGTCAAAGCATACTGCCTCTACTGAGAAGTTTTCTGGTTGATCTCAAGCGGTGAAAGAATACATTTTTGGAAAGATCCTGTTTTCAAACGGTAACATATTTATAAAATCTTTTATTATTTAATGTCTTGTTACATTTCTAATTTTTTTGTATTGAAACAACAGAAGGCTCAAAAATTGTTTGCTGCGATTGACGTTGTATGATTTTGGTGCAGAGTAAAAACCTGCGCAAAAGAAACTAAATTTACTAATTCAGTCTCGGGTTCCTGCTGGCAATACATCATTTAGCAAATGGCTTGGAGGGGGTGGGGGATTGAAGTGAAAATCTTTCATCTTACTTGGTTTGCCATGAGCATTGAGTTCTCAATAAAAGTTTAAGGTTCTCACCATTTTCACTGTGGTAGAAGAGCTACTTGGCGGGAGCTTTGCATCCAAAACATTCAGATTGTAATGTATATGGAGCATGCAACTTTGCTAATCTTTTTATATTTTCATCTTTCCCAGGCTTAAGAAGATGAAGTCCAACGCTGTATTTCTTCTATTGGCTTTGTTTTTTCTGATTTCGACCGCCTCTGCTCATGATGATGATGATTCATTCGATGATGACATCATGAAATCCCATGATGCATTGGAAGAAGATGACGAGCACCACAACCGTCAAAGGCGCAGTGCATCATGGTGGGGTGATGCTGCATCGAATTTTGCAGATTCGGTGGGGTCAGCTCAACGCAGCATTGCCAGATCAGCCAGGTCGGCACAAAGCAGCTTCGCAAGGTCCGTAAAGTCAGCTCAAAGGGATATTGCTGATGGAATCAGGGATGGTAGGATCCGAGTCTCAAAAGATGGCAAAGTCTCTGTTCATGACGTTTCTGAAGATGATGCTGGTGATTCTGAAGATGATCATTACAAATGATTAGTAGCTGTTTCATGAGACTTATGTTCATGTAGCTTTGATTTTAAAGACCCATGCTAACCATGATCCTTTGCTGCTAACCATGATCCTTTGCATGCAGAATTAAAAGCAAAACAAGGGAAACCTAGGCCATTAACGTCCTTCATATCATACAAAAGTTGATTGTGGGGCTGCAAAGGATCATGGTTAGCTAGTGGTCTTTAACATGTCTTGCTGACTTTCAGATTTTGGAGAATATTGTATTGCAAATTGCTTTGAAAGTGTCATGATAATTGTAAAGAGTTTAGTCGTTTTGTAACGAGCCTACTATTGTCGAATACGCAATAACAGTCTGAAAATTACAGCCAGTCTGTTCTTTGTCGTTTTCTGCCATGTTTTCTTTATTTTTGTTTGTACACGATATTTCATTCCTGAAAATGTTCAACTTTAAAGAAAAACCAAACTCATTTCTAAAATGAAACTAAACTGATGTTGATAAATCTATTGCATTCTCTCTTGACGTAGTGTGCTGAGGGTAATGGGATCTGGGATTTGCCTAAAATGACACTCAGGTAATACCGGGTGTCCCAAAAAAAGTACTCACGTTTGTTTGAATGTAGCGCCATATTGAAAAGCGACAGGAATTCGTGGTATCAACTGTTACAGTTCACAAAGGCTGACTTAGATGTCAATAGTTTGATTTTTAACGTAGGTTGAAAATTCTTGGAGTTATCAGTTCCGAAACGCAAAGACCATTGTCAAGACTAAAACAGTAGGCCTAAATGTTATCAAGGAGTCAAGCACAGGTCGTCCAAAGTTTTAAAAGGTTTCAATATCAACGCACTATAATTTTATAATTCTTTTGAAAGCAAATAATATTCAAATTATGTGTTGCTATTGAAACCTTTTAAAACTTTGGACGACCTGTGCTTGACTCCTTCATAACATTTAGGCCTACTGTTTAGTCTTGGCGATGGTTTTTGCGTTTCGGAACTCATAACCCCAAGAATTTTCAACCTACGGTGAAAATCAAACTATTGACATCTAAGTTAGCCTTTTTGTAAACTGTGACAGTCGATACCACAAATTTCTATCGCTTTTCATTATGGCGCTACGTTCAAACAAACGTGAGTACTTTTTATTGGGACACCCGGTAGAATAGATTAGGAATGGGGTTTGATGATTGACTTCATATCTGCGTTGTTGTTGTTTATTTATTTTGATTCGATATTCACATAGCTAACAATATATACAATATATACAAAGTTAACTAATCTAAATCGAATGAAATTAAAATGTGTACGAAATTTACTATTCAATAAAATTAAAACTATTGCAGGCACTACATTTACATACTGGGCCATTCTATTGCTTTATCTAGACTTACGACGTGATTCCTTGTATTCGTTCAATATTTATAATCTGACTTTTTTATTTTCTCTCATAACCATCCAATTCAATGAGCGATGCTGAGGCGTATGTATTGAGTATATGCTTTATCATCAGTTTATAGTTTTTCAAGTTTTCTGCAGATTTCATTTTGTTTGGTAAGCCTACAAATAAGGGACTTGGATTGCCCGAAAAACATGTCTGGGAAATGGGATTGAGGACCCACCTTGAGGACCATCTTCAAATGTCTTCTTGATCAGTTTTCAGTCTAGCTCGCCCTGTCCTTGAGCTGCGTTTTTTCTGTGTATGACTTAAAAGCACTCCTCCGCCGGAGCTCTTTCATTCCTCTTCTCCCAAGAAGTACCTCTGCGGAGGAAAGTGACAAAAGAAGGTTTTCTGATTCGCCTGTTTGGTCTGTTTATAAGCCTGCACCCAAAATAATGAAATTTTTTCCGTTTGCTACTAAGCATGAGATTTCAAAGTTAAGTCATGTATTTTTAAAACTCGAAATATTACACAACATTTTGTCTTTACAGAATGCAAATATCCTGGCCTGTTTGCCTTTGAAGTATNCCCACCTTGAGGACCATCTTCAAATGTCTTCTTGATCAGTTTTCAGTCTAGCTCGCCCTGTCCTTGAGCTGCGTTTTTTCTGTGTATGACTTAAAAGCACTCCTCCGCCGGAGCTCTTTCATTCCTCTTCTCCCAAGAAGTACCTCTGCGGAGGAAAGTGACAAAAGAAGGTTTTCTGATTCGCCTGTTTGGTCTGTTTATAAGCCTGCACCCAAAATAATGAAATTTTTTCCGTTTGCTACTAAGCATGAGATTTCAAAGTTAAGTCATGTACTTTTAAAACTCGAAATATTACACAACATTTTGTCTTTACAGAATGCAAATATCCTGGCCTGTTTGCCTTTGAAGTATACGAGCACGGAATATGATAACAAAAATACAGAGTAAGTTTGTTAAAATCTAAAATATGAGCTGTACTATGCAGCTTAAATTTGTACCGGTACAGTGTAAATGGGGTCTTAGTTGTATGGTTATTAAATCTTAATCAGAATGCCTGTGTGTGCTAGATTAAACTTATTTTTAATTCGGAAGGCAATGTTCTTTGAACCGGAATATAATTCACCCCATTTATATGAATACCGAAAAAACTTCTTTTTATTTACTCGGAAGTTTGGTTTCTTTTTGTATGACAAAAAGCACTCATCCGGTCGAATATCCTCGCCTGTTTGCCTTTGAAGAATACGAGCACGGAATATGATAACAAAAATACCGAGTAAGTTTGTTAAAATCTACAATATGAGCTGTACTATGCAGCTAAAAAAGCATGTGTTTTGATACAATGTTATTGAAGTGAATTTCTGTTTTTATTCAATTGCGTACCGAGTACCGAGAGCGAGAGCCTAACTTATCACCAAAGGATAAGAGGTGGATAGCTTTGTTTTTCGACCCTTATTGGCCTCGAAATCGGTTTTTAGGGTGGAAAAGAGAATTAGAGGGAAAAGAGTGAATGAGAGTGAGATTAGGTCACGTGCCTTGATACAGGGAAAACATGAAAACACAAAAGGACACGATAAAAGAGAATTTCCTAAGCTTTGTAGATGTTTACCTCGTTGCTGTACAGTCTTTTGACTTCTTTTTCGGCATCTTTGCAAAGCAGCTATGTTAGCTTCCTTTTCAAATTTTCACTAAAATTTAATCGTATTTCCTCGTTTTTCCTGGACTTGCCCAAATTATCTTTTTCTTTGAAGACAACTTGGGCAAGTCCACATTTGTCCTTATAAATTCGTTGCTATAGTTTAAAGAACGCCGGTCAACCAGCATCCTTTGCGCGCTTCGCTTGTTGCCTTTCGACTGCGGCGGCCATTTTCATATGACAACATTCTCTGCAAAGCGCAACCGCAAAGGATGCTGGTTGACCGGCGTTCTTTAACTCGGATGAAATTATACAGCAAAGGAACTTGTTGTGCAATGTAATTGTTAAATTTATCGATAGGTAACATTTATTCCTCTTCCATAGACTAACAGTTGGACTGAGTGTCTCATTGGCTCTGCTTGTTATTGAACTGATCAGTTTTATTGCTGGCGTTTCAATGTTTAATGCTGGCGTTAGCATGTTATGTATCTTTTCGTTGCTTTCTCTGTTTTGCATGCAGGCTATTTTTACTTTATGAGGCTTTCTTTACCAGGGACCGGATAATTCAAATAGCTTTCTTTTTCATTGCGAGATGCATTTGGGAGCATGGTAAAAGTTTTCAGCTGTGTCATCTTTAGTGCAGTCGTCTATTGTATTCACTGTAGAGTAGTTTCCTTTAGCGTAAAGTAGGGTACAATGTTTGTAATATAATTGAATTGGTTTATAAAAAAAAATTCAAATAGGACTGCCCTGCCCCTGACAAGATTTCGAAAACTTGGTAACAATAAAACCGTAAATTTCCGAAGCTGTTATTTTTGGACTAACGGGGTATTCAATCAGAATCGCATAGATCTTCCTAGGCATCCTCTCTTTTTGACCCTCATACACAGATTGCAGGTCGCATAATCATCGAACTGATTCTTCCAACAGGCAACTTCATAAATGAGCTAGAATATTCTATGGGTTTCTGATGAATTTATCCTTAACTCTGTTACTATAGCAACAATTTGTCATCTAGTAGCGGCTGTGACGCTTTCATTGTTCGTGCTCAACTCAATGGATTGTGATGCATTCTGGTATATCTTTGGATTTTGTTGGTGAGTAAAGCAAAATATCATGACCGATTTCAAGGAACCTCAACTAAGGAGGCCTTCTTCAGTGTCTAAGTTATGTTCCTCTCACAAGGCCACGAACTGGAGAAAGCTTGTTGGGCCACGCCCTTCAGATCGTTTGAAAACGCCCTATAATCTTAAATCTAAAGGCAACGTACTAATAACATAAATATGTGAATTTCCACACCACTTTTACTGAATTTTAAGACCATTGGTTGGATTTTTAAGACCACTGAAAGTGGACAAGACCAAAGTAAATGATGCCCTGACTTTCTTTCTTCTTTGATGCAAAGAGATAGCCGCTCTATTTCTCCAAGAGGCACAAAATCCATCTGGTTGGTTTATGAGCAATTTTACCAACCCATATAGTTTATCCAGTATATTTACTTCGATTATTTGTTCCTAATAGTGTGGTTGGCAGAGCCTAAAATTTGCATTCATAGCAAGAAATTGGTAACATAACATCCTTCTCGCGAGATTTCAACACTCTTTTACTTGTGTGTGATTCATTTGAAATTGAAATTAGTTTTAAGCATTTCCATTCTCTTTCAGTGCATTTCCAACGACTATAGAGTTCTTTGTTATCATCGGATACTGCAAGTCTCGAACGAAATGATTCCAAAAAGATAAGATGCACATATCTGGAAGAAAAGTCAAAGAGTTGAAGTCCTTTTCATGCCATATTAAATATCAGTTAGGAAGATTGATTAACTCTACCAGCTAGCCAAAACAGGCCTAAACATGCCATGGGGCACAAAGCGTACAGTGTAAGACTACGTTCACACGATGCCGGAACATTTTGAAAACGGTGAAAAATGTGACGGTAGCAAAATTTTAGCTAGCGTTCACACGATACCGGCACAATTTGAAAACGGTAGGAAATTTGATGGCAACAAATTTGTTGCTATCTCCCCAAGAATTTGATGCCAAAGAAATGTACCTACACGTCAAGAATCGATCAGCCTGGTTTTGAAAGCGTCGAAAAATGTTCCGTTTTCGAGTGTTCACACGATGCCGTTTTCAAAATGTGCCGGTTAGAGTTCCGTTTTCAAAATCTACCGTTTTTTTTCAAAATCTGCCGTCAAAAAATCTGCCGTTTTCGTGTGAACGGCAGATTCCGTCACATTTTTCACCGTTTTCGAATTGTGCCGGTATATCGTGTGAACGCAGTCTAAGATGGGCCTAAGCTATTGATGCCAATGCGAATTTGTACCGTTTTCTAAACAGGAAAGTTGCAGAACATTTTCTTGGATGGTGATATTGTAAATATATTTAAAGCTTTTTTCGTTAGAAAGAAAGTTTGACTGTATAAATGTTACAATGAGTAATATCTACATCTGTATCATTCTTTGTAAGAAACTCTACTCTCAGATGACCACAAAATGAAGAAACTTCAGTAGGCGTCCTGGGAAAAATAATTTAAGAAACTTTCTCTTTTAGTCAAGGAAATCCATAGCATATTTCGGCCTATTTTTAGTTTATTTTCACTTGTTTCTTGGAAGATACTTATGTATCTAGACAAGAATAGCTCCATAAACGTCGTTGTGAAATGTTCGCGAGGGCACAGGATGGATGTAAACATCAATGTTATGAAACTCTGAGGAACCCTAAAAGAAACTTTGAGTACTCAAATAAGAATAATAAGAATAGAAGATTCCTCTTGCTATAATATCTTCTTTTCATAAGTGTGGGTATTAAGCGACATTGTTTTTCCGGAAGCCAATCAGATGGCTAGAAATTTCGTTCCGCACAGAATTTTCCGCCTGGTGGAAATTGGGCATTATACAAAAAATACGCGTATTGATTTGGCCTAATTTTCACCGCTTCATTTTTGGCGAAAAATTGTGACAAATATAATTATCATATTAGGCACTCTTATAATAAGTAAAATCAACGTAAACCTGACCTTGGGACAAGGTATGAACACCCTCGTCCCAACGATTTTCCCGCCATTTGTTTCTCGCCCCAATCCCCCTTCCCCAATGCGCAAAAATGTTCTCAAGTTTGGTAACCTCGTTTCAATGTTAGCCGCCATTTTTTTAAATTCTCAAAATTCAATGTAAAGCACAACAAACAAGAAACAGAAAAGAAACGAAAATACCATGGAGACACGAGGCTATGCAAGTCAGATAGATGAAGAAAAACAAAATTCAATCATTTGTTTTCAACACTGCAATAATGGATGCCATGTTTCATGCTTCAAAGTTCCTGCAATCTGTCCACTTTGCAAGAGGAGTTTGCAAAATACAGGCTTCTCTGTTCCACCATTTTCCTTGCCAAGTCCATTTTGGAACGCCACAGGCAACGAGTTGATAAGACACCACAAGCCGTATTGTTGTTTGTTGATTAGGCCTACGAATGGAGATTTCTTTTTGTGAGTTTTGGGTTCAAGTTAGGAGTAATTCTTTGAAGGGGTGTCTGAACAATTTTGTTGGCCTAATAATTAGGTGATATTACTTTTGTTTTACCTCCTGTGTTGAGCTATAGCAAATACTACCAGGCCATCAAAAATATNGAGCGAAACTACGACATGTATTGAGTCTAACAACAAACAGCAACAAACAAGAAACAGAAACGAAACGAAAATACCATGGAGACACGAGGCTATGCAAGTCAGTTAGATGAAGAAAAACACAATTCAATCATTTGTTTTCAACACTGCGATAATGGATGCCATGTTTCATGCTTCAAAGTTCCTGCAATCTGTCCACTTTGCAAGAGGAGTTTGCAAAATACAGGCTTCTCTGTTCCACCATTTTCCTTGCCAAACCCATTTTTGAACGCCACAGGCAACGAGATGATAAGGCATCACAAGCCGTATTGTTGTTTGTTGATTAGGCCTACGAATGGAGATTTCTTTTTGTGAGTTTTGGGTTCAAGTTAAGATAAGAGTAATTCTTTGAAGCCAGTCTGCAGAGTGTGGCAACTGCACGCACAAGATTTTTTACTAAATTTTTGTGTGCACGCCGATTTTGAACGAGATCTTTTGTTCTCTACTTTAAAAACAAAGGAACCAAAGGCCCTGCACACCGACACGCCAATGCTTCGTTGGTCTGCACGCGCGAGATCTCATCGAGAACTGCCATACTCTGCAGACTGGTTTGAAGGGGAATCTGGACAATTTTGTTGGCCTAATAAATAGTAATAATTAGATGATATTACTTTTGGTTTACCTCCCCTGTGTAAGCTAATAAATACTGCCAGGCCATCAAAAATATGTTCTGTGTTGGCGTTATAAAAACTATTTAACGTAAGTCGGTTTGTAGGTCAGTCTCTAGACTTTACCAATTTGGTTAGCGTCACCCAAACAACAACTGATAAAACTTGGAAAAAGAAAAACTTTTGGTCCAGACATCAGTTTCCCTTTCAGAGTCGTTATGAAAGCACAGGAAACAAACACACAGCAAAAAAAAAACACCTGATTTGTTGTATTATGTCAACTATGCAATACATACATATATACAAATATATAACAAAACATTTGAATATAATAAATAGGCTGACCAATTGCCCAACCCAAATCTTGACATCTGAAGTTTTGTGTCACCGTCCAATAATAGATGTCTTAAAATTCTCTTCAGCATTTGTTAAATTTTATGCATTGACCCGGGGGGAACATGTCTTTGTATATTTGATCCCTAGAAATTTTGCATGCATCAGTAAATTCCACCTATTTTGTTTCAGGTCGTACAAATCTGGTGATAACCTTCACATTGGAATAGCAGACTCGGAGGGTGAGCTACCTATCTTTTTCTTAATTTCCAATTTGTTTTAATTAAAACAATCTTCAGGAAGTCTGCCGAAGTGTATGTTTGCCAATCAAAATCTTCTGTGATTTTGCTGATGAAAGAAAACTGCAAACTTCATTGTCATGTTCCTGCCAAATAGGTTTAGCTAAAAGTGTGTGCAGTAAGAGGTTTCTTCAATCATTTAAAAATGTTGAAACGAGAAAGCAAATCTTACAGGAGTGAAGACTTTATCCTGTTCGATCTGCAACATAATTTTGTTTGCATATTTTCATTTTTGTCTTCAAGGTAAAGTGTTCAGCTATGATGAAAATGGCGTTCAAGTGGAACCTAACAGCTGGAAAAATTGCATTGCTGTGGAAATACTGACTTCAAAGAACGATTCAGTTTCAATGATGTGGAATGCTAAGCTAGTCTGGCTTACACAACAAGACTTGTGGAGAAAAGATTTGTAAGTTTGCAACTTGAAGAGACAATTGTACACTGTATGAAATTTGTTGCTGACTCTTTTTTGTGGCTTGAAGATGAAATAGATTTATCTAAAGTTCCTACAGGGAGATCCTTAATATTAACAGAGCTGTTTTCAGTGGTGGACACTAGCAGGGATAAGAGCGTGCTTGTGGGACTCTATTTCGGCCTGATTGCAAATAGTTTGAGCAAAATTGAATGTGATAACTATCAGGTTTATGTCAATGTTTGAGGTAATCCACAGAGGTTTTTAAAATCTGCCATAATGTAAAGTCTTTTGTGTAAAGCAAAGAGTACAGTACAGGCCTTGCGCACATTAACATGGTTTTCTTGCCTAAGAATTCTCCAAGAATTCTTAAGAGTATTTTTATTTAAGAACTCTTGTTCAAAAAATTTACAGTCTTTCATATGGCTCAAGAATTCTTATCATAATGTGATGAATTCTGGAAAATTCTTGGACTAGCTCGATCCGAGTTTGATCCGAGTTTGAGTCCTGTCTGGAGCAGTAATTTTGACTTTTCACGTGAATAAAAAATATTTAATTCTTGAAAATTCTTAAGAGTTCTTGTCATGTTAATATGCGCAAGGAATGTACTGTAGTTGAATCTTAAAGCTTTTATAATTGATGGTATATGATGAGCTTGCCAAGCTTTGTTTATGCTTCAAATTATGATATACAATTTTATGCATTTTTTCCAGGTACAGCGAAGAGAGTCACAATTGTTACAGTTTCGCTTTGCAGTTCTTGAATGAACTGTTAACAAAGAAATTCAGCAAGGAAGAATTCTGTGAGAGATTTATTTTGCCTGTCACAAAAAGAGCTGCAGAATACATTGGCATTTACAGAAAAATTATCATTGATGGCTACTTTATTCATGAGAAGGTTTAATCCTATCATTGTGGCATGCTATCACAGGTGAGATATGTAAAAGCATGATACATTGTTTTGAAGTCATTAAAATGCGTTATTTTGATGGACACTCTGATTGACTAATTACAAAATTGCTAGGAACATGTTTCTGTGTTATTTTTTCCTTGCCAAGGTAAGTCCTTGTAATGAGGTAAATTCTGGGTAGATCATCTTCCTCTCTGTTACTGGGTGTCCAAACAACTGTATACGAGTTTGAAAAATTCTGACACCAAGAGTTTTTTTCAAACCACCCCAAAGCTATTTTTATGTTAACCCTCAATGGATGAATTAAATTTTGATATTTTTCTTATAATTTTTTATGCCTATCAAATTGGTGACAGTATTTGTGTTCTATCACAACCATGTCATTGCCTATCGAAGAGGGTTAACATAAAAATTTGCTTTGGGTAATTGGTTGTAAACTCTTGGCGTCAGAATTTGACTACTGACTACTGGCCAAAAACCATTGCTTTTGAAAAGAGTTTTTAGGCTTGAAAATAGGGGCTCTGTTATGCTCTTCTTTGAGTACGATTCATGTTTCTGTTTTTGTTTAACACATACTATAATACTCCGATCCACCAATTTTTCAGCTAAGGGATAGTCTGAATAAAAGCGGACGTTTTTCGGTGGCAGAGCTGCTGGCCCGGCAATTCTGCCATTGGTAGTCCAAAGCGGCGACAACATGGCCAGCACTTTTTATGAAACTCCATTCTACTCAACCACGAAATATGCCGGAGGAGTTCTCTACGCAAAACGGTGGAGTTTCGGGAATTTCATGTTCTAAATCTCCGAAAAAAATTGGCCTTAGAAACTTGGCTGACTCCACCAATTTTTTTGAGACGATCACTAAGCTTGTGGTATAATCATACTAGACTTATTACGTTGAGTCCTAGTAATCGCTACCACCCACCCACCCACCCTACTCGCTAGTATGAGCGAGTAGGGTGGGTGGTTGGTAGCGATTACTAGGACTCATGTAATAATTCTAGTATAATCATACACCATAACTTGAATTGGCATTCATCATTATCATCATCATATTTTTCATAAGCTCCCTTTGGCTAGAGAAAATTAATTTCCGCCACAAAGAACCCATAATGTGATGAAGTCGCTGAACTTTTAAATTGAAAATGACATGAAGCAATTAACTGTATCGACTTTTGAGGCATTTAATCCAATCAGTCACCTGAAAGTAGATGGTCTCAAACTTGAATTAAATTGCTGGTTATCAAGGGATTTCCGAATTATTATTTAGCCATTTTGATATCCGCAGAATTATAATTTTTAGCATTTTTTACTAACCAAAGGGTAAGAAGAATCGTAGATATCTGATATATGGTTTTCTGATTGACTATTGTCTGTCTCTTAAATTAGATGTCACGTGAAAATGCCCTCGAATAATAGCAATTGAAGTGTTTTGGAAGAGTAAATTTGCGTTATCGCAAATCTTACGTGACATCTAATTTGAGACAGACTTTTTGCCTTCTTCGCTGACTCTGGGAAAATTTGGACTTGCCCAATTCGTCTTGTAAGAAAGAAAGGGATGGACTTGCCTTTCTTTCTTACAAGACGACTTGAACAATTCCGGGGAAAATTTTGGCTTGGCACTGTAATTAGAAAGTACTGGGTGACCCAGAAAAAATTGAACTGAGAAAATTTGTTATACAGTAAAACCCCGCGTATAAGAACCTAGTGGATTAAGAACTTGCAGGCTGAAATTGTCAAACTAGACTACCATTTTATAAGAACCAATCCATTGTAGTCATTGTTTGAGAACCCAGGCTGACTTGCCAAATTGTTGGTTCTTATACGCGGGTTTTTACTGTATTGCATGAAGAAATCGACCAAAAAGAAAAATCATCAAGTTTTATAATGGGCCTAGTGTTCCATTTATCATGGGCTGCCAAAAGTTGGTCCTTCATCTTGGCGCACCTAGTATTACTTTCTATTCATCCTCATTCATTCAGCCTCATATGATGTCTGGTCTGTAGAATAATTATCCTCTATCCTTCAACCCTATGATGTCTGGTCCATAAAATATGCTATGCAACCTTTATCATTGCCACATAATCCAATCATCTGCCCTCAACATTGTTTAAGTTCATTTGTGAGCCAATTGTGCCGCTGATCACTTCAACGCTGTCAATAACCACATTACGTAGGTAGGCTTGAATTAGCTCTTATTTCATGATTTTCACCTTTATATCTACAGCAGCTGCCGAAGAGCATCCACAAGACTGCACTGTGAGTTGTCGAGCGTGAGTTTCATTAATTCTGCACGATTTTCAGGTAAGAGCAATAATTTTTGAGACGTTATACTTAATTTTGATCTACTCTGTCATCTGAAAACATTACCTCTTTTCACACCAGAAGATGAACAAATCATCTGGATGGACAAGTAGTCTTAGAGGCCCTTAGATGGACAAGTCATCTGGTGTGAGAACGGGATAGACAAAATTTTCGACACACAGGTCATATCATATCATATCATCATATCATCATTTATTTAAGCATGGTAGCCCATTCAGCAATGCTGGTTTACAAGGGGCCATGCGCCTAAAATGCCAGCAAAAATAAAATAAATAGTTACAACAAATCTAGATAAAGAAAACGAACATAATACCATAACCTACTCTACCCTACCCTACCTTACCCTGCCATACCCAACAGGTCGTCTGGTTTGTCCGTCTATTTCTTCGTCTATCCAGACAATTTTTCAAAGAAGATTTGTTTGTCTACGCGGAAAAATCGTTGAAAGTCCAGCTCAAAATTCACACGAGACAAACAAATTTGTATATATATTCTGATGATGAAGCACAGCTTGCTTCGAAACGTCAATTAAATTCTAATCATGGCTTAGTCAACATGGAATTGTCAAAATGATATGGATTTGTCTATTAATCCATTTTAAAAATCACGTATTTAAAATTGTGTGCTGTTTTGAAAAACAGGAATGAACTCTAAATTTTTCTCATTTTTCATTATTTGCATTTTTGGATTGCAATTTGTTTTCTTTATGGGAATAAACCAAATTAAGATTACCTAACTATAAAAGACGTCCTACTGCCAATTCGATAATACATCTAATCCCGTCATTTGACATATTTGTGTGTTTGAATTTCACCAGCTGTTTCATTTTTGGATTTGAATTGGAGAAAATCTCTTAATTGTGTTGTGTGTGGTACTTCATTTGGTTTAATTATAACTTAGAATCTTGTTCTTTGTGAATGGGACCACTGATAACCACCCCATAAGAAATAGAAGTAGACCCTTCCGTTCTAAAAATACGTCTCCTTGTGTCACTGTGCTCGCCCCCCCTCCCCCCGTCATTCGTTTTCAGAAGGGAGAGAAGGAATCAAGGAGACGTAATTTTCGGTAGGGACACAAACAAATGCATTAAATTTTCACATATAGCTTAAACAAGTCTAGTTATCAAATTTTGCGTTCTAATTGGTCAATTCAAAAAATCGAATGCATTTGATTGGTTGAAATTTAACCTAGTTTTCATTGTGTTTTATATGCTATGTGATGTTCACCCCTCGAAAATCGACACATAGTATATCTTTGCCACATGCTCAAAATGTATCAATTTTACAGAAATTCTGCGCTCAATGTGGATCACTCCAATTACCTTGATACGTTCAGAGTCCAGAAATGTCACGGTTCCATGGCCTTGAACCGGAGGAGGAGGGTTTTGCTTGTTAATGTCATATTTGAGGAAGATTTAGTAATTTTTACAAGAAACCAAGGAAAATTTTGGAGTAATCTGGCAACAGCAACTAGTTTATAAATTTTAGGGTTATCAACAACGTGAGGAGTTCAAAAATCTGGTTACTTGATAAAACTAGAAAGGTTTAACTAACGAAACTGGCATCTGGAAGAAGGTTTGACCTTTTTCTGAATTCTGGATACATTAATTACTGGCACATTTGACCTTCAATATCCAAACGAGCTGTTTGGAATAAATCTGTATAAAAGCTGAAAGGTGCTTATAGTGTGGCTAAATCATATGGTTTACCCTTTGCCAGACCTCTTTTACGACTGAAGACTCTTTTACGGAGGTTTATTAAGAATTTACCAGTATTACTGATATTCGTAGCCTGCGTGCAGCCTCGACACTCTTCCGCCAAAGTCTATACTTTGGCGGAGGAGTGTTGAAGCTGCACGCAGGCTATGATATTCACTGAATATGCCAGATATTTCGTCCAGACGGCATGACGTCACAGTGGCCTTGAAAACTCGCCGCCATCTTGTTTTGGTGTAAACCTTCAGAAAATGTTTATTGGTTTCTGTGTGAAATTTGCAAAAAGTTGCAGATAATTGCTGTTATATTCTCCCTCGCCATAGTGTGAAGATAGGTAGCACTTGTCAGTCAGACGTTGAACTAAAGCAATGAAATAATTGCACGAATAAGCTGTTCTTGAAAGCAAGCCATAAATTTAGTCCAAGAAAGCAGTGAGAAACTTGCCTTTGCAACGATAATTTTGTAAACAGCGCCACAAACTCCATCAGTTGTAACTTGTTCGTGTCTTCTTTGAAGTCAACCTTCCCTTTCGACGTTCACCTAGATCTGTCCTCGAAAGTTTTCATTTAATTTGATCAGCTTCCATGGTTTTCCGAATTTATTCATTTTGATAAATAATGGAGACATTTTCAAAATCCCATTCCAACGCTATGATTTGTAATAGCTTTATTTACCCCAATTCTGATTTTCGAGCGTGAATTCCTAAAGTCACGTGACATATCATCGGAACTAATGGTAAATTCTACCTGATTTTGGAGGACTACAGCCCCTCTGACTTGTACCCCTAATGACAATCGCAATTAGCTTTCGTTTAAGATCCCCCGTCTGTGATATATGTGCTAAAAAACTTCAACATAGACCAGATTTTCACACAGTTTCAAATCTCTTCCAGTATAGCATATCAAATTTGCTGACCACGTATTCACATCTTATCCAAATAGGCTTGGTGGTTGGTTTCAAGTCTGGTTTGGGTCTGGCTGCTCGCCTAGACTGTCTGAATAAACAGATAGAATCTCAAGGTAAAGTACAATTTGATTTGCTTTCCTCACCTATTCTTTTTTTGTACAATTCTTCTGTCGCCTGGAGAATTTAAGGGTAGGAAAATTTGGGAGCCATGTTTCCAAGATGCAGGGATTGCTCTGTGACAGTGGTAGCGCGCTGGCCTACCAATCTGAAGGTTAGAGGTTCGAGTTCCTGCCCTGGCAAACCTGTTACGTAGAGTGAGGACAGTCGCCTACCCTTTTTAATTCCAGGCTGAAGGAATCACGAGGGGTGGTCCAGCTTCTCGCAAAACTCTCCAGGCTCTCGCGAAACAGAGGGAACGCCCTCTTGGCACTATTTCTCTCTGTCGTAGCTTTTTGGGGACCTCTGAAGTCGGGGCCTGGGCGATCTGCCCCCTAGCCCTCCCTCTCTGCGGGCCTGAATATATACACAATCTTGTATAGAGAGGGAGGGCTAGGGGGTACATTGCCTCCCTCTCTTGTTCAATATAGAAATGTTTGAATTTGGCGAATCAGCACTGCGTTTCGAGAGTTCAGGCTGAGAAACTAGTGATGTTGACGAAGCATCTCTCGAAACGTTGCTTACGTAAACAAACCGATTTATGTTATGATAAATCTGTTTTAAGAAGAACAACAAAGTATCCGAAAAGGAGTCTGGTACTAGACCTTCGATGAGGAGTTCTGCCCCAAGGAATTAATCATTTGCAGATCAGTGGTCATTTGAAGGAGTAATCGAGGGTTTTTTTTAGATATCTTATCAACCACAAATGGTTTTGCAAATTTGGTTTATCATTATTGGGATTACTCTCCAGATTATTTGATTAGCCAACAAGGGCCTAGCCTGCGTTAACGCAGGCTAACAAGGGCCCTTCAGAGAACCTTCCAACTTGCTTACTAAAATGTGAGATCCAGAGTCTAGAAAAATGCTTAGCCCTCCTCTGCACAAAAATATGTTTTTGATAGAACCTTACTCAGTTTTGAATAGCAAATGGGTGTGTTTAGGGCGTGGCATAAGTAATAACTTTGTTTTAAAGGGAATGTAAGCATATATAAGCCTTTGATAAAAATAGCCGTGCAAACACAACAGACTTTGGCACGCGCCGCACCATATTTGGGTAACTCAACTACGTCAACAGGAAATACTGATATCTGATTGGCTAGAATTTAACCGCAAGTGGCTTGAGCCACTTTTATATGCTTACATTCCCTTTAATAGACCTTCCTCACGGTCAGTGACCGTGTGACCGTGTGATCGTGTGACCGTGTGGCCGTAGCCGTAGTGTTTCCCTAACTCTGGTGAGACCCTGCGTTGCGTCTAGTCTGATGATTTTCGTCCATAACACTACATCTCAAAAATAGGAAAATAGTAAAGCACGCTTCGTGGATGTCAGGCTCTTGGTAAACTGCTACAATAATATGTGCAAAGGGTACTTACATTCAAATACAGTGTTTCTGTGACAATGCGATCCTATCCAAATATGGCTTTAGCGTGTTGCCATTCCAACGTAATTCCAATCTAATTTAGTCTGATTGCGTTCATTACTGTGTTATTGCGGTATTTGATAAGATGATGAATATATCAATATATCTATTTGAATTGTCCAACAAAGACTGATACCACCCATACATCAATCACGAGATAATTAAATTCTCCAACAATTTATTCTCTTGAATAAAGTAAGAAGTTAATTATGATATTTCTTCATTGCAGAGCTGCACAGTTGGAGGAAGGATTCACGACGTAGCGTCTTACTTTCAAGGTGAGACAAAATTGGATATTCTTATTTGAAACATGAAGATGTAGGTTTAATGGTGGGCCAAACTTTACTATTCGGACCTCATTAGATTGTTTTATATTTCGTAGGGATGCTGTCTCGTTGGCTTAAATTTTGTTTTAATGTTACCCTGCGTTTATATTCTTTCTTACTCCTCACTTTTTGCTCTGGTAATTAAGGTATTATGTTGTGAGATATTTTGCTTTGTTTATGACTTGTTGTGTTGTATCTTGTTGTGTTACATTGCGTTGTGTTGCTTTAGGTTGCTTTATGGTACTATATTGTTGTTGTGATATTGTTGTTGTGTATCATTTTGTGTTGTTGTCATCTTATTTTAATTCGATCATTTATTCTTGCTACAATGCTGTAACTAATTTAAATTGTGTTCTATCGGGCTTTGTCAAGTTGTGCCAAGTCATTTCGTGATTCTGTTGTATTGTGAAATGTTGTGCGATATTGTGCTGTGATATGTTGTGTTGTGTGTGGTATGTATGTTTTATTGTGCTATTTTACATTGTGGCCCACATGCATTGCTGTTCGTGCCACTCAAGGAGTGATTATCAAGCTAGACATCAGATGTTGGCTTCTGTACCGTCTGTTTCTGCATGGAATTTGAAGATAACTATCAACAACTTCTCGTGATCAGGGTGTGGCTTTTAGTATTGGTCCGCCTTTTCATGAGAAAAGTTGTCGAGTTTCTTATTTTATTACTTTAGAGCCAGAATGATTAGGATCTGAATTATAATTTGATTGATGGAGTCTTTTAATGTAATATCTATTGATGTTAAATTGTATTAAAATCCATATTTAAACCTCGTTAAATTACTTTCTAATTTTCTTTTATATATTGGTTCGTGTGGATGTGGGTTCAAATCAAATTAGGATAAATTATGCTTTCTTTAGGGACGGGTAATTTATTCTTGCTGGGGAGGGGGTAGAAGACATTTGCAAATATTTGATGGAATTTTCGTCCCCCCTCTCTAATTTACCTGAAAATTTTGGTTCCCCCTCCAACATTGCAGAAAATATTTTCAACCCCCTCCCCAATTCCCATATATACGGTAAACGTGCCACCATACTGTGATGATTTCAATTGCATGGAGATTTACATCGTCACAGCTGTACTGTAAGTACATGAGCAAGAAATGCCATTTCAAATGAGATGAGAGCAGTAAGAAGAATTAATGCCAGAAATGAAAAGAGTTGTATTTAAACTGAAGAACTATCTTTTTTAGAAATTAACAGGATTTACCTCAAATTATTTTCATATCCCCTCTTTAAAAAGGAACTTTCTTTTTCGTCCCCCTCTTTTTGAGTAGGTAAAATTTTGGTCCCCACTCCCAGATGTCTTCCACTCCCTCCCCGGGAAGAAATAATGACCGGCCCTTTACGATGCAAATCATCAAGACCAGAGCAGAACATCCTAAACTCGCGAAAGAGCGAACGCTACTCTGTTCTGATGCAGTCTTATTTTTGCAAAAATCGTTCCTCTGCACTTTTTAAAATCTTTTCCAGGCTCTTTCTTTCAAAAGTATTTGGACCGTTATACTTTCTTGAACAAATGGAAAAATACTTGACCTACCGTTGACTGTTAAAATCTACAAAACTGACACTTTAGCAAGTCAAAAGCTACCTTGGGAACTTGAGCGATTTCTGATCTTCTTTTGGTGCAATTCTCAGATCAAACCGTGGCCAAACTTTACTATTGAACTATTCGGAACTATTGTTCATCTGTTAAGATTCGTTCTTGGAATGTTCGCCGAACAAAGAACGTGGTCCGTACTGTACAGATCCGCCCAAACCACAGTTAGATATTCCAGATTGATAAAAGGCGGACTGCTTGTACTGGCAGTGACACACAGAACTGCTACGGTCATGCTTGTTGTTAATGTTTGGTCGTTTTTTTCGACACTACCTGACTCTTAAATCATGGCACTCATCTCTTCGCAAGTTAGCAAATACTGATGAAAATTAATAAACGAATTTAATCCCAAGATTTTGTGGGAAAACAAGGAAAATAAACATATCAAATGACGATATGTGAGAAAACCGCGAGGAAACCGCGAGAAAGTGACCGTTGAAAGAAGCGGATTTTGAGCACTGGTATTTAAAACTGCAGTGGTTACCAGCAGCTTACTGAGAAAATGCTAATTTTACCGCAAGGACGAGTAGCAGATTGATTTACAGTGTATGTAAGAGTTTGATAATTGAGGGATAAGCTTATGTTGATTTTAAACTGTTCATTGCATGATTTATATTCTTTCTGCAGGGTCTAAAAACTGCTGACTTCGTGTGGATCGTGAGAGAAAGGAGTGTGCAGAGAACAAGAAGCTGTTTTTGGAGGTAAACTTGGTGACGTAAGTCTGTTGACAATTTGTATTTATGCCTTAGTATGGTTAGTATGTGATGACACATGACACATGCACAACATTATGTTTGGATCGCTGTTAAAATTTTGTTGTCGAGAAAGCTGAATTCACACTTGGAAGTGTTCTTCTTCACGCTACCGAAATAAGGCCAGGCTTCATCTTGGCAGCGGCGAAAACACTTCAAGTGTGCATTGGGCTTACTTATGGGTAAGAGAAGTACCATGTATCAGAATTGTTGTTTTCAAAACCAGAAGAGGCATTGCCCTGCCACGCTCAGGCAACTTGGAGGTCAGCCCAGAGGGGCAGCCCAGCAAGCAGAGGTAAGTGTTGATTGTGTGGTAATCTTACGAATGAATTTTTGTGGATGGAGATCGAATCAAGCATCCCTGGGAGTTCAGGTTTGTAAACAATTCACATTTTATTGTAAATACAGAAACTTTTCCGTTGTTTGAAAATCACCAAAATTTTATTTTGCTAGCATAGGTACCAAATCTTTATATTGGCGTAAAATTGTGTGACCTACTTCTTTGAATTGAATGACTTGAAAGAAACTTTAGCTAGTTTGCTATAGTGCTACCGTTGAACTTTCCTGAAATCTGCAATATTTTTCGAAATTACAGTGTATTCTATATTTAAAGGTAATGTGTCCATTTATAAGGCCAGCGTATACCCAACCTGTCAACATCCATCAAATTCTCGGCAAATGATTGGTTACTATTCAAACTGATCACATGAATAGAGAAAATTGCTGTAATGCGTGATTGAAAAGAAATTTTAATTGATCACATGCCTAGCTCTGGGAGGCCTACTTGTATGGACACATTACCTTTAAACTCATTTGAGGATGTGACATCATGAAATTTCTAAATCATAAACTATAAGAGTGAAAGACTTTTGCTTGATACCATATTCTAGACGTTCATAAACTATGCTCTTCTTGAAAAATATTCTATGTTTCCTCAAAAAGTTTAGAAATTACGATGGTTTTAAGATTTTTTCAAAATGTTTCTTGAATTCCTAAAAAAGAAGAAAAACACTATAATTCTGAAATTATTGAATATTTCTGAAAAGTCCAACGGTAGAATTATATCAAAGTCGCTAAAGTTTCTTTCAAGCCATTCCCTTCAAATAAATAGGTCACAGAATTTTACACCGACCTTTTTAAAGATTTGTGCTGATTACGCTGCAAGTGGTGCATACTATCTCAAGAATCTATTTCTTCATTCAGTTGTGCTTCATCAGATTTTCAAAATGAAATTTGTGTGATTTTCAAACATCTGAATAGAACCAACCAAGATGAGGCCCTCTCAGGGGGGGAGGGGGTTGACGTTCACTTGTTCGCCAGTTATTTTTCTGTTTGTTCCCTTGTTCCCTAAAAAATGAATCAGACAAATGAATCATCAATTTGTTCCCTAAAAATTTGATATTTCAAAAGATTGTTCCCTTGTTCCCTGACGGTTTTCATTTCCCTTGTTCCCAGCTTAAAATATCGAGTATCCCCGGTTCCCTGAAACCCCTGAGAGGGCCTCCAAGATGTTGCGGAGAAATTTGGTTGTCCAGCAACAACAGCACAATTCAATGTATGCTTACGCCACTCACGCTATCATGAATAATCACTAGACGTCCACAGAGAAGAAGAAATAGCAGACTACTTTCAAATTGTTTCCAATTAAGCATAAACCAAATAGATATCTTCTAATGGAAACTACTTCAACCAATCAGATAACGCTAATCGTACTGAACCAGAATCAATCATAACTAGTCAAGAATGCATACTTTCTCCGAAATTTCCAGATGTTTTTTCATGATAACTTTCGATCTCAACCACGGCATTTAGGAGGTGACTCATATCAACTCATGATTTGAAGATAATCTGCTAGAGGAACATTATAAACATGAATTGAACTTCATGAAAAATTGAGCACATTAAAAAGCTGGGGGGGGGGGAGGAATGAAAACTAATTTGGTTTACCATAAAAGGGAATAGTCAGCCTCGAGAGGAACTGTGCCAGATTGTTTTTGCTGGATAAGACATTTGGGGTTTGAAGATGGCTGGCTCGATCCCTGAGAAGTCCCAAAATATTTCCGTTTTGGGTTGCTCAATCATGAAAGCTTTTTTTGCTAGACAGGGCCGTAGGAAGCATCTTAAACTTGGGGGGGCACGACACTTCAAGGGCACTTTTTCATTATGCTAAAAGGGGCACTTCCGGAAACAAAACGGGCACTTTTTTGTTTTTGCAAAATCTTGGGGGGCTCGTGCCCCCACTGCCCCCGGTTCCTACGTCTATGTTGCTGGAATAGACCATATATCAAAAACGAATCATGGCAGGATGGTGAAATTCCTATTCGATCTGTTCAACAGCCGATACTCAAACTTTTGGCGTAATGGCCCCTTTTCAAGCACAAAAAGAAGATGCGTCTCTCGTCTCCAGTTTGTCCGAGAAACTAACGTGCCCCACAACAACATTAAACACAATATTCGTCAGATTTTTCACTTCTCTTTCTTCCCTTGCTAGTTGGTCAATGCAATGCAATAAAGCTTCAGGGTGGTTTTATTTTGTTTTAAAATCGGCGAATTGACCTCTTGCAAAACTTCGATTATTGTAGGCTAACATCACAGCTTTGTCCTTGCGTGCTCGTGCTGAACTTCCGACTGAATCAAATTCTAACGCCCAAATTCCGATAATATGAATGGTACGCTAAGCATTGTGGGATACTATTCCAATCCTCCTTGTATCCACGGAAAGGGCCCAGAGAAAGGACCCTGATAGAAGAAACAAAACAACTGAAAACGAGACTTCGGATAGTAAACTAGCTAAATAGCTGTCTGCGGTATCTATTGCTCTCTTGAGTATTGGGGTCTTGACGTACACAGGGCTTTCAATGTAGAAACAAGAACAACACTGAACATCTTATATTGTCTACTTATGATGTTTCCAAGTTACATCGCACGGCTTTAGCGACAGAGCTATTTTTCTTTATTTATTGACCACACGGTAGAAACGTAGGATTCATGATGCAGAATTCATTTTGAAAGTATCACGAATAAAGGAATTGAAAAGTATTTGCAAGACACCTGCTGGTAAAATGTTGCCACCAACTCTTATGTTATCGTGCTAATATTTTGTGAAACGTGTTCTCTACATATTTTTACCAAAATGATATCTTGATATTACTCAGGGGGAGGGGGCAGGGAGGGAATCTTTTAGCCCCTAGAAACCTACACCTTTGCCAAAAAACCCTTTGGGTAACTTACAATGTTGTAATGTATTTTGCCTATTGCATCAACCTCTGTTTTGGTATGCTCTACGATCCTAGGGTCCTTGGTTCCATGGGTCGGGTTCTTACAATGTATCAAAACGTTGAACAGATACTAGATAGGTGACCAATCTCTGCAAAATCAGCTGTCAAATATCCCCCCTCCCTATTGTATTTGCTGTTTGCTTGGGTGTACCGAGTGGGAACAATATCCTAACTGAAACTAACAACATATACTGTAGCCTAACACGCGTGCTATTACCTACTGTGATGCATACAGTCAATCTTGTCCCCAGGGCCTTTATCATATTGGGACGAAGACGGAAAGTCGAATTTCGTCTCCGTCCCAATCACTGATCTGAAAAGTCAGTGTTCCCAATGTGACCAAGGCCCTGGGGACGAAATCGACATACTGTTCTATTGTCCTGATAGCATGGGTATATGAACACTACACCCCCACTTTTCATCAACCAACACGACTTTTTTACTTGCACTCTTCGATCACTATCTCTTTCCTTTTGCGTCATATTTAATGTCAATTTGCTCACTTCTATTACCTCACTTCGTTAGGCGTGCTGAAACTATCGACAATGTTCCAAAATCTTTTAGTATTGCTGACCTATGTCTGCGAAATCAAATTAGAAGTTTTTCCCTGTTCCCCTCTTTTCTATCAACACGTCTATTTTATGTTCACTTTTCTATCCCGATTCATTTCCCTTTACGTCATAGTAAATGTCAGCCACCTCACTTTTTAAGCTGGCTGAAGCCAACTGATTACGTTAACAAAATGTCTGGATATTGTCAAACAGGATCGCATTTGTCAAATTTAAATACTTTCTTATCTGGTCTCGACTATTTTGCGTATCAACTATGATTTCAGGAAATCGTCACGGGGGTACACATTTTTTAAATTTCACGGAAATTGGGTATTATCAAAACTCGAAACAAGGAAGGCATGTATGTCATACAAAATTTGTATGACATACATGCCTTCCTTGGGAAATTAATCTTTGGTCAATGCAAGAGGCGTCCGGTCTTTCTCAAACTTATACAGAGATATTTAAGGAAGTTTAGGCACACCTATTTGACGTTGCACTGACACACTCATACACGTAATTTCTAAACCATGCCCGGGTGTATTTGTGACCATTGAGTTCTACATTTGCAGCATGAGGCCCCAGGAAAAGAGTTGCAGACATATTCATGAACGACCGTTGCTCTGAGTCCTCTTCTTTTCTTGTCACACCATGATCCCCTCTAGTCTGTTCTCTGTAGGTCCAGATTCCTTGATTTTCAGCAAAATTTACGAAACTTTCAACCGAAGACTTGTTTGATGACGTGTGAATAGCACTACGTACTTGATGATAGTACGGCACAGTGTGTGCAGCATGCAGTGTGTACAGTATTCCCCTGCCTTGGCTTTCTTGGTCATTGCTTTTGTTGATAAGATACCCGTGAAATCCTAATCTGTTTTCTATAGGTCCAGATTTCTTGATTTTCAGCACAATTTACGAAACTTTCAACCGAAGATTTGTTTGATGACGTGTGTACAGCACTAGGTACTAGGTAATAGTAATTAGTACGGCACAGTGTGTGTACAGCATGTAGTGTGTACAGTATTCCCCTGCCTTGGCTTTCTTGGTCATTGCTTTTGTTGATAAGATACCCGTGAAATCCTAATCTGTTTTATATAGGTCCAGATTCCTTGATTTTCAGCACAATGTGTGAAACTTTCAACCGAAGACTTGTTTGATGACGAGAGTACAGGACTACGTACCAGGTAATAGTACGGCACAGTGTGTGCAGCATGCAGTGTGTACAGAATTCCCCTGCCTTGGCTTTCTTGGTCATTGCTTTTGTTGATAAGATACCCGTGAAATCCTAATCTGTTTTATATAGGTCTAAACTCGGAATTTCCTGCGAATGTTGTCTCAACACTTTCGTCTAAGATTGTAGTCGAAGAAATTGCTCCACACTTAACTTCAACTTACAAAGAGCGTCTTATTACTCTTGATCTCCCAACTCTTGCGTATAGAAGGGCTCGAGGGGCATGATAATGGTTTTTAAAATTATGAAAGGTATCGCCCTCTTCACGTTAAGTATAACAAAAACAAGAGCACATGACCTCAAGCTGTTTAAGCAAAGAAATCGCCTAAACGTAAGACAAAATTTCTTTTCGCAAAAACGTAAGACAAAATTTCTTTTCGCAAAGAATCGTAGAATCGTGGAATAAGCTACCAGAAGACATCGTTAACTGCACGTCAGTATTGCAGTTTGAAAAACTTTATGATAGCTTCCATTACGAGGACAAATACAACTTCTAGGGTTTTATAGGCTGCAAGCCTCGTATTCCCTTATTCGATATATTATTATATTATTATTATTATTTTCATAGCTATGTTGTTATTTTTGTGCAAAATGACATCCTTGAATCAAAGAACGCAGGGAAACAAGGACGACGGTAATAAGTTCTTGAGAGAAGCGAGAACCGTGCAGAATTTGCAAGATTGGTAGTTGTACATCGTCAGGCAGAGGCAGTGTGTTCTTGGCTTGAACCCGCGACCCCTTTGCATAGAAGGAGAGGGTGCTAACCTTGTTCACGGTCAGGTTATAGATCAGGGGGTCGTCCATGCAAAGCGACAGAAATCAAGATTCTAGTGGATGAAAATAAGAGAGAAATTAGAAACTAAGAGCAAGTGAATGAAAATGTTGCTCACAATTTTATAAAATCATTTCGAAGTGGTGTTAGAGTGTCCTGAAGGGGGTCCTCTACCCCATTATTCCAGTCATATTTTTGCGGGAAATCCCTGCCCAGTCCTACTCTCCTTCGCGAGGTTTCTTTATATGTTCCGCAGTTCCGTAAGCCCAGTCCGATTTCATCAAATCCCAGTCCAATTTCATCAAATCCCGGTCCCATTTAATTAAATCCCAGTCCGATTTCATCAAATCCCGGTCCCATTTCATCAAATCCCAGTCCCATTTAATCAAATCCCAGTCCCATTTCATCAAATCCCAGTCCCGGCACTAAAATCCCATTATCCCCAGTGTGTCATTTTAGGCGAATCCCGGGCGAATCCCAGATCCCATTTTACCCCTTCAGGACCCTCTTCGCAGACAACACCTGTTAGCAAGCAAAAACTTGAGAAGATTATTGCCCCCGGCTGTGCAGGTTGAAATACACCCATCCCATTAAAGGAGAATGTTAGCTGTGATATCTGTTTCTCAGTCACCACTCAGCAATAGCTATGGAATTTCACTTTGTCTCTCTGTAAAACCAAGCCTATCACACTGTGGCTGGCAAAAAACATCTCGGTTTCTTGTTACAAATTCAAATTCTTGACGATAAAGTTGTGAGAAAAGTGCGTCTCGTCGCATTTTCGTAAGTATTGCACTACTTTGTTTATTTCTCATCGGATGTAGCTTTTTGTGATTTGATTTGACAGATTTTTGATAGAGACTTGCAGGGCATAACATTAATGTGCTATTTTTCACGTCTAGAATGTTTCTCAGCAAACTTGCACAGTTAAATTCAGGAGCAGCATTATCCAATTTTTGTTTGTTCTTTTCTTTTCTATTTTGTTTCTCCGATAAGCTGATTGCTGACTTTTCGGGTGCTACGTTTTGCCAATATGCTTTGTTTACGTGCCCTATTTGGCATTTTGTTATTTAGGCCAAAACTTTTTTATTTATGTGAGCAATATTTTACATTTCCATAAGCAACCGAGCAGTTGAAACGGAAAGCCCAAACATACAGAAACCAAATCTTGATTGCTTCCTCGACATTTTGACGAGAAGCAGCCCACAAAAACACATCTAAGGGCATCGACCTTGGGATACCCTTTCCTTCCTGCTGTAGCCTTCACCCTCATAATAATTTCAATCATCAAATTTTGAACTGTTGCCAAAAAAAACAGCGACCTTTCCTCTCAAAATCAAAGCTACTTGGCCTAAATTTTAATTTCATTATCTCGTAACCTGCTCCTGGTATTGTTTTGATAAAGTTTGTACCTAGAGAAAGCGAAGTATGATATTTTCCCTGCCAAAACAAGGCTATATAATTCTTGCGAAGATTTCCAAAGAAATCAGAATACCATATCATCACAGTGTCCAGACACGGGCGGACATAATTGTTTAATTTTTGGTTATTTATTCGCACAATGATGCCACAAATTTGTGGTGATTTGTTTAAGTCATTGAATTTTCATTGTCAGCTTCTCTTCACATCTTTGATAGTGCTACAATATGAAACCTGCAAATTATTAACTAATATTGTTCTTTGAGCTCTAAACACAGGTTGACCCCATAGAAAAAACTATTTCTATGGTTGACCCACAGGGCACTTACCTTTTGTGTGTCCTTTACCCGTGCAAAAATATTGTTATCTTTGTGTGTCCTTTTGCCCGTGACTATAAAGTACGTCTTCTTGTTTCCCTGTGTGTGCCTCTCTTTCCTCCCCCCCCCGTTTTTCGATCTCCAAGCGGACACAGGGAAACAAGAAGACGTACTTTATAGTCACGGGCAAAAGGACACACAAAGATAACAATATTTTTGCACGGGTAAAGGACACACTAAAGGTAAGTCACCTGCATCGTGCTGCTCATTGTCTTTTGAGTCAACGGAAAAGATGTCTACACGCCCTGAACAAAAGTTGATTTTAATTTTGTGCAGTGTCATTCTCGACTAGTCGCCCTTTGCATTCCTTGGGCAGCCACCTTCAGGAAATCATATTCATCATCATTTACATAAACAACAGCAACAACAAACAAAAAAACGACAACAAACACAGCAACAACAACTGCTACTACTACAAACACAACAACAACAACTACAACAACACACCATAACATTCTTTACATTTGTTTTCGTAAAGAATGCCGAGTGATGATAGAAACCAATACTGATTTAGGTTAAGAGTCGAAGGCTCTATAACTCCCAAAACCAGAAACTAAAACCATGTCTAATTTATTCTTTCACTTTTAATTGTTCCACGAATTCAGGATAAAAGGGAGAACCGAGAAACGAGAAACGAAAATGCCAAACCGAGAAACGAGAACCTTTGGGGTTAAGAATATGAAATGTCTCTTTCGCTCCATGCATTCATTCTTTCGTTCATTCGTCCATTCATTTATTCATTTATTCATTCATTCATTCATTCATTCATTCATTCATTCATTCATTCATTCATTCATTCATTCATTCATTCATTCATTCATTCATTCTTTCTATTAATATTTAGTTCTTTCACAAAATTTTAGCTCTTTAAAATCCACCAACATGCCTTGACTGCGTATCAGAGAGGCGTAGAAATTCAACTAAATGTTGAGAGTACAGTTAAAGATACGTCGATGATAAATTAGACATAATATAAGACACCTAGCTACCTAAAGTCTGTGTCACATTAGACGTCAATTGAAATTTGTGATAAGGGACGTTTTCGCCTGACGTCTTGTGAGACAGACTTTGATATCTGACAATCTGGTCAACTAACCATCTAGCCGTCGAACTTAAAGGAACTGCAAAGCTTCTAGCCATAATGATAATCGATCATTAACTGTATACCTTCAATTATTGATATCATATGTGTTAGCCTCGGTGGTAAAATCAATATTTAAGCGTCAAGTTATTGATTTCCATAAAATATCTATTTTCATGATTCGCATATTTACCCATACAGGTAACCTATTCTCTTGAAGTGTCCTAAAGAAGAAACATTTCTTCAATCTCGAAGTTGTGCTTGCAAGAATCGGTCTAACTTCTTGCTGTACTGTATTAAAGTTGTGGTTATTCTTATTTCGTAGGTTTTGGTATAATGACGGATTTCGAACACATTGACTATGAATCTGGCGAAGAGGACTTCGATGGAGCAAACGAGAATGGTGAGGAGAACGAGGTTGGTGATGAGAACGAGGTTGGCATTCCTAGACATAGGACAAAGAGTGACACATTGGCAGAGCTACGCATGAAGGAGCTGGGGAAGAAGCACGAAGTGACAAAAATTGACTACACATCGAACTTGAAAAAAACGTCTTCCAATCCTCAGTCAACCCCCCGGGAGAAGAAAACAAGCACAGATTGCCCAAACTACTTGAACCAGCTCAAGAAAACAGACACGGGTGTCGCAACGCAGCCTGAATATGTCCGACTGGCCAAGAGATCTGAATCAGGGGGGAAGCACGTCGAGAAAAAGTACACTGCCGAGGAACTCATGAGTATGGCATTTAAGAAAGCGGATGACGCAGATCAACGGGATCCCGCGGTTAGGCGAGGGATTGTCCAGGCAAAATCGTCAGTACAACCAGGTACATTTCAGGGCATCAAGCAAACGAATGGTGTGAAGGAGGATTATATGGCAGTGCTGAAGCAACATGTGTCTGTAGAGCCGAAGTTCCCGCATAAATCCACTGACGATAAACCAACATGGGCTAATGTATCACCAAGAAGAGTTATAGAGGCGGATATAAAGACCAGAATCAGGGACAAACAGGAAAAGCCGGAATGGGCTCAGCTCGGCCGAGGAGCCAAGAAACACGTCCCCGAGCTCCAGCAAGGGAAACCTGCAGAAAAATCGCAGACACCTGAGTGGGCAAGTCTTGTAAATAAAACAGACAGGAAACGATTGATTGAATTGGAGCAAAAGAAAACACGCGGTAGGAATGAGAATGATCAACCAGAATGGGCGGGAAAATCGCGGGATCCCCGAGAGATTCTCAAAGTTGAGCATAAAGTGACGAGGAAGACCTCAGACAATGACTCACCAGATTACAAAGGCATGCTACGAAATGGATCACGAAAAGAGTAAGGACTACTTCATGTTAACTTATTGAACTTAAAATGGCTACTTGCTACAATCTCTCATTGTTTATGGAGTTCGAAACAAATTGAGATGGAAATTCGGACATCTTTATTGCTATAATTTAAATAGTTCTCTAAATATTTTCACTGTTATTTGTAGTTTTAGACAAGATCTGGCTGTCTTTAAATGATATGATTTAGCGTCTTGTTTCCTTTATATTTGAATATCGAAACTTTTCACCCAAGAACGAAACGTAAGCAACTGGCCTAAATTCAAACCAAAGCTAAACGTTTTGTTACTTTTAAAGTTATCAACTAAAGTAGGATTTGCTAGTATCTACAAATCGATGTTTTTGATTGTAAAGATATTTTGCTGGATTTATGTAACATAAGGAAGCTTTTGTGTATTTTCTTGCTTGTCATTCGTTGGTTGAAGGTGTACACTTTGTGGATTGGCTTGATTGTGTAGAGATGTCTGCTCCCAGTGTCGCGCGCTAAATGTCAGTATCTGCTGATGAAATTTCCGTTGGCGTCAGTGGTAAATAAATTTACGAAAAGAAACAGAATAGGGCCAGGGAATAAGACGTAGAACCTTTGACTGCGCTTCCTTCAAAATGCGTTATGGAGGTCCGTTCGTAGAACCTTTGACTTCTCTTCCTTCAAAATGCGTTATGGAAGTCCGTTCGTAGAACCTTTGACTGCTCTTCCTTCAAAATGCGTTATGAAGGTCCGTTCGTAGAACCTTTGACTGCTCTTCCTTCAAAATGCGTTATGGAGGTCCGTTCGTAGAACCTTTGACTGCTATTCCTTCAAAATGCGTTATGGAAGTCCGTTCATGTGTTGTGCTTGTTCAAGACTTCTTCAAATGAATATAGGGCTTGCTGAGTATTTCGTCAAACACTGGCCACATCGTACTGTCTGGTGAGATCGGAAATATAACTGTAAATTTGAAAGTATGCTTCTAGCTGGTATCAAATACGTTTACAACTTTAATTCTATGTTTTTACATTTGAATCATTCGGCAGACAAATTGTTTTGCAAGTGGTTCTTCCAGAGACAATTTCAAATTGTTTCGAAAAATGAAATTCTGTTCCGCAGAAGTTGCACATTCGGGGTCATTTCTCCAATTTCGAATGCGCACTTCTTGAAGCAAGGGGAAAGTTGTCTGGAAACATTCAGCGACTCCTAATTTCAAATTCAAGGTTTGAATAGCTTGCTATGCTTTTAGGCATGATGTTTCTTGTTCCCCCAAAAGCTTTCGCAGTGAGCATTGTTCATGTGTAGGTTAATTGCTTCGGGCCTTTGCTTAAGTTTTCAATGACGAAACATTTACCTCAACTCAGCTAGTTTTGTTTTTGTTTCGGATTTGAGAGAAAGTACACACAGCGTTATCTGCCCTGTCCAGAGAGTTTGTTTACAGGACTTCAAGGAAAAAGCAATACAATTTCACAAAATAACTGTGACCATCTTGTGGGCTTGTTTTGTTAAAGTAACTCTAAAGGTTTGATAATCCGAAAGTATCTTGTGAAAAAAATGAAATGCCGGCAGCGACCTAGCATTACAGCCATGTTGGTTTTATTTTCAGCTTCCCAGGATAGATAAGCACATCCTTTTTTCCAGGCTCGCAAAGATTTCTACTTTGTAATTGGTTGGGGGTTCTCACGACAAGATTTTGGCTCAGCTTGACATTAAAGGGCCCTGGTCGACCATCATCCTTTGCGGACTGTAATTCTCTCTTTAACCCCCATGATCAAATCTTTTTCACAGAAGAAAGTAAGATTGCGGACATATTAACATAAGTTAAATCATTGCACTGATCCAAAAACCAAATTTGATTTCACAAAAACGACAAAAGCTGACCAAGCTGGAAATCGAACTCGGAATGGCTGCGTGGTAGGAGCGAATGCCACAAGATGGCCGCAAAGGATCATGGTTTACTAGGCCCCTTTGAGCAGTAAGAAGCAACTGTTAACAATTTATTGGAATAATTAACGCTGATGGAAATTCCTTGAAATACCCTTCATGAAAGGAAAATATTTGTCTGCTTTCTTCCTTTATTTTGATTATCCTTACTTCACGAAGATTCAACTTAAACTTTTGACGCTATGTTGCTCAAATTTTCGCTCAAATTTTGCGCACCAATTTCTCCGTTATCGAAATACTGAAATAGGAATAGTTAACAGCGAGTAAAACAATTACATCGAAAATTCGGGTCCAGAACTTCAGGATATTCCTACACATGGGAAGGGGGTGAGGGGAGGGGGGTGGGACAAAAGTCAATAATTGAATAATAGACGTCGGTCGTTTTTGAAAACCTGGGCGGCACATCTTTTCCAGCCTTCAATTTGAGTACCGGGCGAAATTCAAGGCTTCGAATCGTCAGTCGTATTTGAACGATTTCAATAATGAATTCAATTTTCGACAGTTTTCTTGCACAAACCAGACGTGAGACAATTTTGAAAAGTTTGGTTATCCCATCAAGAAACTTTTCAAGAGCTAAGATACAGTTCAATACACTTCATTCTACTTGTTAGAGATGTGAGCTAGAGCACGTTCGAGCCCAGTAACTGCACATCGTCATGAGGTCAATACACATGCGTACTACGTCCATCGTTCGCAACTGATACTTTGTAAAATCACATCAAAACGTGTCTTTTCTGTCAACAATGGGATATTTATAGACTTGCTAACAGGAACGTTTTTTTTT
>REGM01000047.1:716715-762936 GCA_004194415.1 Aurelia aurita
GCCTATTTTCGGCAAAAAGCAAAGCCTTTTGCCTTGCTTTTTGATCAAAAATAAGGATTTTCAAGATCGGCCTATTTTCGGGAAAAAGCAAAGCCTATAGCCTTACTTTTTGATCAAAAATAAGGATTTTCAAAATCGGCCTATTTTCGGCAAAAAGCAAAGCCTTTTGCCTTGCTTTTTGATCAAAAATAAGGATTTTCAAGATCGGCCTATTTTCGGGAAAAAGCAAAGCCTATAGCCTTACTTTTTGATCAAAAATTAGGATTTTCAAGATCGGCCTATTTTTGGCAAAAAGCAAAGCCTATAGCCTTACTTTCTGGCAAAAAAATAAGGATTTCCAAATCAGCCGATTTTAGCGAAAAAGCAAAGCCTATAGCCTTACTGTTTGGTCAAAAATTAACTTTTTCAAAAACATCGCATATTGATGAAGTAGGTCTATCAAGCAGTAAGAAAAAAGACTTTTTTACTACATTTGGCATAATCTAAAAGATATAAATCACGTGGCAATTTTGATAAATACTAATGCTAAAAATCCATAGATAATTTGTTTGCAATACGGGTGAGAAACGTTTCTGCTAAAAAATGGAAAATACGAAGACGCGAGTGGGGAGCTGGCAAGCAACCTGGTCTAAAATATAGGGTGTTTGTTTGGTAATTCCAAACCTACCAGATTCTGAAAACAGTAGACTTTGTAGAGACGGAAATATATTTCCCAATCAAACACAAAAATCTTTAAAACAGCACGGTTCTGGAGAGTTCGAGCACAGTATTCGGCCGATCGAACAAAAGTACAATGCAGAATGATGGGTTCGATTCGATAGGCCGAATACTGCGTTCGATTTAAACTCTTCTCTCCGAAGTCTGCCAAACCTTCTGCCTTTTGGAGCAGAAGGTTCAGAAGGCCTTCTAAAGCTACCAAACCTACCGTTTTGAGAATTTCGGAGCCAATCAAACACAAAGTCCGAGTCTACCAAGTCTACCGTTTTCAAAATTGGTACCAACCAAACACACCCATAGTGTGTCACAAAGGTCTTACTTATTAAACATATTTTTGGGCCGTAGAAATGAAGTAGCATCTCAACCCTTCAATATTAAATTAACGTTGCTAAATTTCTAAATCTTTGATAGCTGAAAACACATCGGAAGTTTTAGCAGCCTAGTGGATATTTGTGATCCTAGAATTTGGAAACTATTGCCCTGACTGCTTGATGCAATTCAAACTTCTCATCGGGGCAAAACGAATCGAGACACGATTAATTCTCGAGATTGAGAGCAAACTTGGTTACGCGAGAGTCTCCATATCTATTTGACCGTTTATTAACATTAAATGCGAGGGCCTTAATCGAGGGGAAGCCAGAGTTTCATACTGGGTTATTGATATAAAAAAGTTCATTTCAATTCTAATTGTCTCTAAAAACTAGCAAATTCAAGATGCAAATAATTTAATTGAATTATAAAGATATACAAATAATTTAGGGTGCAAATTCAAGACGCGATAATTTCTCTAAATGAGTCTAGACTAAAAATTTTGTTTCCTCTTGAATAGAGTCTTGTTTCACGGATTCCCAAATCCAGCCTGGAGAAACAACCATCGCTTCTAAGTCATCTGGTACTTTTTCCTGCAAAAAAGGTCAGCATATCAAGTGAGTCGGAAGAAACTTGCAGTGTATGGAAAATTTCCAAACTAATCTTTGCTTCTAGTCTTAAAAGTTTCTTTGGAACTAAATATGTTAGCTATCAGATTCTTCATTTTGAGATTTTACAATTCCTCGAAAGAGCTGAAAAGAGCTGGCAGCTGGCGTTTCTTGAGCGACATAAATTTGGAGTACAGTGAATCCCCGCGTATAAGAACCTACAAAAATAAGAACCTGCAGGCTGTTTTCCTAAATTATGCACCTTGTAATTAAGAACCTGTTTCAGTTTGATAAAAAAAGTATGTTCTTATTACAAGGGTAATAAAAATTGATTTTTTTGTGGTCCTTATTAAATTGATGTTTGTCCCAATTAGCTGTTAAAGTCGGAACCTCCTCCCCTCCTTTTTAATAATGGCAAACATTTCTGTCAAGATTCTAAGCCTATAATTGGTTATTAGGTCATTAATAACATTGCCAAATGCAAATAATAGGGTTGAAGATCTCTTGTTGATGACTCCTAAAAGGTTTTCATAAGGGACCCTTTGAATAAGAACCTTTATACCCTGAAGTTAATCTAAGTACCTTTCAAATAAGAACCTAATTCAGCCTGGCCCTGAAAAAAGTAGGTTCTTATACGCGGGGATTTACTGTATACTATGAAATTAGAACAGAAAACCATTTAATTTAGATTTCGTTCAGTCTTACCCGTGTCGATCGTTACATATTATTGATCAGATTTTCACAGGATCTTGCTTATTAGGGAAGAAAAATCCTTGCTGAAAATTGCAAAAGCAATCCAACTGGGCCATAATCAAGTTTCTCTCAGAAAACTTGATCTCAAAATGGAGTGTAAAATTAGAAATCAATGAACCATCTTTTGCTGGAAAACATTTAACTCTCTATAAAACGTGTAGAAAGCTTTCAGTGACACCAACGGTACAGTAAAAGCCACAAGCAGTATAAAGGCCAGTTTCCAGTCAGTGGAATTTTCCGAGCGGGCGGAAATTCTTTTGTTTACGACAGAAAATGTCGCTTTGCAATTGAATAGAAATTTAAGGTTGAATGACTTTTGATTGTGTAAATTCCGCCCGCTCGGAAAATTCCACGGACTGGAAATCAGCCTTAAAACNCCAACTGGGCCATAATCAAGTTTCTCTCAGAAAACTTGATCTCAAAATGGAGTGTAAAATTAGAAATCAATGAACCATCTTTTGCTGGAAAACATTTAACTCTCTATAAAACGTGTAGAAAGCTTTCAGTGACACCAACGGTACAGTAAAAGCCACAAGCAGTATAAAGGCCAGTTTCCAGTCAGTGGAATTTTCCGAGCGGGCGGAAATTCTTTTGTTTACGACAGAAAATGTCGCTTTGCAATTGAATAGAAATTTAAGGTTGAATGACTTTTGATTGTGTAAATTCCGCCCGCTCGGAAAATTCCACGGACTGGAAATCAGCCTTAAAACAAATTCTGCTTGCAATGTTTTGCTCGTTTTGCAGCATTATCGAAAAATCCGACATACCTTATCTTTGGTGACACAATGAGTTGCTTGATCCAAATGATATTCGTCAACAACATCTCCGTCAAATCTTGTAGCAAAAGTCAAGGTGAAAAATAAATTATTTAGATAAATTAGATCATTACCAACATATTTAAAGAAGTCCTAGTTTAAAACAAAATAGTAGGATGGTTCATAGGATACACAATAATGGAATATCTATTTCGAAATGTCGAGTATGGGATTCAAAAGTACCTGTTGTCTGCCAAATTATGCTAATAATTAGCTAATTATTCTAATTATTCTAATTATTCAAGCAAAATCTGCCAAATTCTGACAACACGTCCCAAGGGTATCTGTTGAGGGCTATCCTAGACTTACAACATATACCCTTGGGAACCAGGTTGGGTTAGCAATGGCTCTTAAAGTTCAGAAAGGAAAGGATACGCTATGATATATCTTTTCATTTTTCGAGCATCCTCTACATCATCACCAATGAATATTTTCTTCTGACTGAATACGTTTGATAATTTCTAGAAACAAACATAAGAGTATAAATAACATGTGTAGGACACGAAAGAATTGCAAATCGGTTCCGTTACAAGACGAGATTTTCAAATAAAACCATCGCAAACAGCTCGAAACAGTTTAAAACGGTAGTGGAATCGAGCCATAAAAACTCAGTTTCAGTTTCAGTTTTAGTCTGTTCTCTTAAAAGACAATGTTCAAAATTCAAAAAGGTAGTCATCTACGCTTTTTTGCAGTATCCATCAAAACCAGGTAGCCCTAAAAATAGCCAAATTTGCTAATTTCTGAACCTATCAAGAAGATAAGTATATTTTACAAGTATCCTTATACCTATAGATTTATCTTATATTGTAGCAACTTGTATTTACGAATAAAATTGAATTAAATTTGATAAGCTACATTTTGGAAAATACTGTGATCCTTGATCTATTTGTCAGAAAAGTAATTTAGAGGATTGACCTTGCAATCAAATTTTGATGTTTTTTCAAAAGTCTGGACCCTTTTTGGGACAACCGCTAACAAAATTTGTTCAGCAGTTTATGTGATAACGTCAGAGTACCTTTGGTGATTTGGAGGTTCCTGGTGCTGAAGATGGTGCTGTGGCTTCATGAGAAAATTTTTCTAAATGATCTTTATTTTTCTGATAACAAGTTGCTCCATATTTGCATTGGGGCTTTGATTTCTAGGAAAAGAAAAATCATGCATTTAAAGACCCATTGCTAACCATGATCCTTTGTGCGCCGAATGGAAAGCAAGACAGAGAGAATCTAGGCCAAAACGACTTTTAGATAATACGAAAGTCGACTTTGGCGCCACGAAGGATCATGGTTAGCAATGGGTCTTTAAAGAATGGCATACAAGCAAATTTAAAGCTACAATTTGTTTTCAAGGGATTCAACAAAATCTTCAAGAAATCGAACAAATTTACTTTGCAGTATTGAGGAGCCTTGTTGGTAAACTAAGTAAACAGCTTTGAATTTGGGTTGTAGATTTCAGAGCAGCACAGCAGGAAATGTTTGCCTATAAGGCTGACCTTACAAAGAGAAAGAATTTTGAAGAACCTTTCGGTATTGTAAAACAGAACGTTTTCTCATAGATTTTTGCACCCTCGAGCAAATGGTTCAATTAATTTACTTCAAGAATTATCCTATGTTTAAAAGTAAATTTTCAAAAGTAGATCCTAACCTTTTTCGGAGACTCGTTTGCGTCTTCATCGTCAGACGGGGCATTCCGCTTTTTAGGACTCTTTGTTTTAGGAGGGTCCTTGGAAGCTTTTCCTTTTTTCTTCGGCACAGATATTTGTTTTGACTCCATATCTTGATCGTCGTCGAGATCTGCAATATTTCCATCGTCGTCATCATCGTTATTATTGTTTATATTGCTAGGGCCAGGCTGTGGATCGTTATCTGGAAAATAAAACGGAAAAAAAGTGTCGAGTTTACCGTGATGATAACGAGAGGGATCTGACAAAAGAGGGCACTCATAAAATTCTCAAAAATTCACAAGGGTAGTCAAACAATTTTAGCACCAGAGACAAGAATTAATTTGAAAGCTCCAGAGTTCAGACCAAACAGGCGAGATGAAGATGCTAAAGAGGACGTTCGAGAGACATTAAATTATGAGGAACAAGAAGAACTTTAAAGTTGACTCTAGCTCATATTTGACATCCGTTGAGGTCAAATAGGGGGAGAGTGTGGGAAACAGACCATTTGTTTTCATTTGGGGTTCACGAATTTGAGTAAACCTCAAACAAAAAACAAATTTTCCTAATTCGCTGAGTGTATACAATAGCTTTATAAACCGTTTTATGCAACATTGTGAGAATTCCACGGGAAAAACAAAGATGTGTAAAATAAACGGCTAGTCTGCACTTTAGCGGACCAGCTTTCAATATCTGCAAGTTATGTGTCATGGGGTAAGGGATTAGGTGAGGGTTAGGTTTTAGAAAAGGGGTTTTAGGGTAAGTGAGGGTTAGTTAGGGTAAGGTAGGGTTAGTTAGGGTTAGTTAGGGTAGGTTGGGGTTAGTTAGGGTAAGGTAGGGTTTAGTTAGGGTTAGTAGGGTATTTGGTCAAACACGTTCCCGAGAGATATGACATAAAGCTGGTCCGCTAAAGTGCAGTCGTCCCAAATAAACAATGACAGCTAATGAATAAAGACGAGTAAAAAAGCATACCAGTAGTTGTTTTTGAATTGTCAAAGAGTTTCTGAAAGCAAACATTAAATAATATGAGCGATGTGCATAGACTGATTACATGAGTCTCCGTTTTCCGCATTGAATTGGATGATATTATGGCTTCAAACTGAGACTCATGACAATACAGCTTCAAAACAGAGACTAAAATGGCCTAATGCGCCGCATTTAGGGCGCATCCAATCAAATCTCGACTTTCTTAATAAGGTTAGACCATGTGCCTATTCTTAGCGTTTGATTGGCTGATTAGATCAACGTTCCACTTTTCGAAGCTAAGCGACGTTCGATGCTACGTTCGAAGCGACGTTCGACTTTTCTTTCGACCTTCGAAGGATAGAAGACATTCGATTTTTTCTTCAGGTTTTAGTCTCTGTTTAGAATCTGTTTGGTCGTGAGTCCTTGTATGAGAGAAAATAAAAACATCAGATTGAAAGCATTGAACGAATACAAGGAATCACGTCGTCAGTCTACGATGTGCATACAATGAGTATCAAGTGTTGATACAAGATCACAGTGCAGTATCGATCGCTGCAAACAAATGGGTTGACAATTTGGGTCAAAACTTAGACTTTAGGAAAGCCATTATTATAGTGAAAACTGTAAAATGTCTTCTGGCGAATAAGTACTTTTCCCGACACAAGGTTCTGAAGTTTATTCTTTATCCTCGGATGCAATGATTTCCATAAATTCATCGAGAAAGTTTCTCTAGTACTCCCTACATTCTTTAAGATACCTTACTAACTAAAATCAAACCTACAAATCGAATTTTTATGCGGAAATCGTAAACAGATTTGCTATTTGCAACTAGATAAATTATGCAATAAAAAGCTAAACCTTAAATTATAATCTCTGTCAAAACTCTTTACAAAAATCAAGTAATTTTGCTCAGCTCCCCCCTTACAATGTTGGTTCCAAGTGCGATCACACTGTGCTTTTTAAAACAAAATTCGATCTGAATCCAACTTTCACGAAGGAAATTTTCATGCAGCGAAATATTGGTTACAACCTAAGACATGGTAACGATGCGCAGCTTCCAAAGGTACGCACTGCTTCCTTTGGAATCGAGACTATAGCCTTCCTTGGAAATAGAATGTGGCAGGTATTACCACATGAGATAAAAGATTCTAACACCCTTCCAATTTTTAAAAAGAAAATAAGGTGCTGGAAAGGTGACAAGTGCAACTGCAGGCAGCAACAGCACAAATGTAGTGCCTGCAATAGTTTTACTTTTATTGAACAATAGATTATTTAAACATTTTAATTTCACTCGATTTAGATTAGTGAACTTTGTATTTATTGTATATATTGTTAGCTATGTAAATATCGAATTAAAATAAATGAACAACAACAAGGCTTTGCAAGGTATAAATACCACAGGTTGGGTTCCTAACAAGGATAGACTTTTATGTTTTTATCCTCAAGTAATTAGCCTTAATATATCTTAAATTTTTTTCTGTAATATTGTATTTATTGTATTGTAGAGTAGGCTTAAAATAGCTGTAAATTTGAGCTATAATTAATTCTCGCCTACTGTAAAAATAAAGTAATGATGATGATGATGATGATGATGATGCTTACTGGCACGACAAAGCGGCTGAAGTGCTTTTCTTCATATCTTTTGATCAGATATGGGAGCCAAAATTGTTCAGGAGGGCAGGGGTAGGACAAAAGAGTAAAGTAAAATTTCCTGCAGTGTAGTTTAGATTGTTAATCAGATGAGAAACAGCAAAATGAAGTGTTTTTTGCTCAAGTTATTTTGGCAAGGATTGTAGATCTGTTGATACACTTACGACGTGATTCTTTGTATTCGTTCAATATTTTTAATCTGATTTTTAAATAACCATCCAATTCAATGAGCGAACCTGAGACTTATGTAATGAGTATAGGTATGTTACCTGTAGCGTTGGTAAATCAGTTGCTGTTTTCCAGTCTTTGTCATCTCGTATTCTTGTGACACGTGGAAATCTGATCGAAATTCCATTCGCTGTGTGTGTACTTGATTGGCTAAACTCAGCTCCAGCTATTTCCCACACCGGTGCAGCCTGCGATGTGAAAGATAAGCAAATAAAGTACAAGAACACTTCGTACGAGGGTGTTGTATTCAAAGTTATTGCTCCAAACAGGATAGCTTTGGATTTTCCGATGGCGAATGACCGCATAAAGTTGAACAAAGGACAAGGACCCCCTTGGAACTATTGCGACATGATCATAATAAGACAATAATATCATTGTTTGGAATTAATAGGTTTTCTTTAGGAAAACATCATGTTAGGATAAAAACGCTGTCTTCAGGGAAATACAATTCTACAATATTTCTACCTGAAAGTACTCCTCCAGTTTGTAAAGCAAGACTTTTTAAAAATACAGTCAATACTTTTCCTCGTGACATTTTTGAATAGTCGAGAGAAAATTACCTTAGGATCCTTGACGACAAAATCAGGTACCAGTGTCTTTGATATATCGAGCCATGAAGGGACTTTCGTAGAATCCTGAAGAAAAACAACAAGAAGGTTGTTACTAAATCTACTAAATCAAATCGGGCTTCCACGCATGTTACATTCCTCCTAGTGGCATAGGCTTCCTGTTACAGATCTGGGCAATATTTGTAACTATTTATGACATCAAGACTGACTTACCTTACTAATTTTTGTGACATCAAGTTCATCTTGCAATTTAGCAATCATGTTATCATCATGACCATTTCCACATTTTGCCACTGTCACCCATTTCTTCATTACTGGGTCGTAACAACCCATTAGAAATACTGACATCAGTCCACCTAAAAAATAAGATCAATGATATCATACTGAATAGACTTTTCCCGAGTCTCTTTATGAAAATGAGATCAGGGTAGACCAGTACCAATGCGTGCAACTAAACACAGGAATGTCGATTTCGTTTGATGGTAGTCAAATCCTGCATTTCTAAGACAATCATGCGCGTTGGGAATAAAAGATAACTGAGAAAACGGGCAATATTTATTCCTTTGTTTTATCAAATTGAAATCGAGATTCGCGAAAGGTCTATTGTACAAAAGATTTTGTTGTGCGCGAATCTCTAGCATTGATTGATTGATTGACTGATTGATTGATTGATAACATGTACTGCATACCTTTGTTCCCTGTGCCATAGTAGGCTCCCAACACAACAAGATCCGCAGAATCAGCCATCGCTCCTTCGTGAAGGTAATCTTTCTTCATCTAAAATATAGTTAAGCAAAAGTTGAATCTCTACAATTACGAAAACCTTACCACATAAATTCTCACAAATTCATCAAAAACGTTTAGAGGTTGGCTAGAATACACTACTCCCACGTAAATACGAAGACTGAAAGCAAGTAAAAACCAATTGAGTACAGCATTACCTTTAACCAGTGTCGTTTTCCAGGTTCGTATTTGCTCTATGAAGAAAAAGGGGGTTCCCAATTTCAAAATCACAAGAATTGAGTAATAGTAAAGTCTTATGTTTAAAATAAATTTCATAAATTGACTGTGTGTTCGTTGAACAATGATGACTCGAAAAGAAACTGTCAAGAATTTCATACGGAGATTTGCAAGCAAATTTCTCATGGTGAGATTAGAAGAAAACTATAGAAAAATAAAGGAGGATAGAGTATCCACGGCAGGGTATGATAAACCTTCTGAAATTTGGTGACATAAAGCCAATATTAAACCTTTCCTGACGCCAAATGGACACAAAGAACATCCATAGTATCATAAACACGAATACATAATAACATAAGAAGATCACCTTCAAATCTTTAAGCACCAGTCCTTCTAAATTCTTTGCAAAAACTTCATCAAGCATCTTTTTCAGTTGGGGCTCTTTCTAAAATAGTAAAAATATTGTGAACTTTACGAATTCGAAATAAACTTTGTAAGCTTTCAGCAAAATAACACTGACATGCCATGTTTATAGCAAAAGATATTGAAGAGTGAGAAGCCAATTGTAAGCTACAGTACATCTTAAATTCTAGATTTATTTGCACTGCCAAATACTTTGGGAGAATTCCTGTTAATAGGGCAGACATTTTCCCAAAGATATATGTCCTTTAGTTACCATTTACTTCACTGCTCCGTTTACTTAAAGTTTTCTCCACATGCCTGTGAAATGTAAGGCACCTAGATTGGGCCTGTTATTTTTTGTTTGAGTCCTGACTTTCTCTAGCTTGACTGCATCCTGGATATGCTATCCATATCAGTCTCGACTCAAAAAGGTTCGTTCATATCTGAATGCAGGATTTTATTGCAACATGAGAAATAGACTCACTGTGATATGGGTCATCTCAGATAACATAATATGTCCTTTGATCTCCTTCACATTCTTCACCAAGATATCTCTGCGTTCCATAACTGGCCTAGAATATGAGAAATAACAGTTCATAATGTCATAAAGATAACCTAGGAGATTGAAAAGCAACGCAGGAGCAGTGGAGAGCAATGGTTTGTAAATGACGCTGAAGTGGAGTAAACAATTACGCTTTGAGTAATTAGACTAAACATTTAGCAAATATTCCTATTCGACGACATCAGCCTGTTGATTTAAAAAAAATGCAATTTTCCCAATTGTAGATTTTTGCTGTACTACTCAAAGATAATACAATAACAGTACCTATCTTACCTTTTCATTAGGTTCTCATCATTGAATTGCAATATGTCAAATATGACATAACAAACACTGGCACTCTTAAATTGAGCCTTTTTGTGGATTCCAAGTGTACCAAAGGGAAGAAATTTGCCAGTTTGGTTATCAACCAGAAGAACCTAGAAATAGGGACACGTTTATTAAAATCATGTTGAAAACACTAAGATCTGAGATTTTTGCTGACGAAGCAAATGATTTCATGTCCTTTACGGCCCTTTAGTCTACAAAACCTAAATCAATATTTGGAAAAGACCCATAGCGTAGAGGGTTGATGTGAAACTAGCTGACACAAGTCAAAATTCCAAGCTTTTCGTATATATTATATTATAAGCGGGGATGGCGCAATGGTAGTGCGCTTGACTACCAACCTGAGGGTTGGTGGTTCGAGTTCCCGCCCTGCCGAACCTGCTACGTAGAGTGAGGAGAGTCGCCAACTCTCTGTAATTCCAGGCTAAAGGAATCGCGAGGTGTGGTCACATCGAGAGGAAGGACCAGGACATTGCTTCGATAAGCTTAGCTTCTCAGTGTCCTAAAACTACCTTCGGATGCTAGGTAGCAATATAGAAAAAAAAGAAGCTTTTCGTATGCCATATAATACCAAAATAGATCAGCATTACAAATACTCAGTGAATGGTTCCATTACTTGATGGAATTCTGAAGATATCTTACTCAATTTGAAGATTTATTTTTTCAGTTTTTAGAAGCAGTGGCAAGACATAAAAGTCCTTTGCAACAATGCTCAACAGACTTCACCTGTTTTAATGAAAATTCCAACATTAAATGTTTACTTCAATATCTCAAAAACATCAAGTGAATAAAACATAGTAAGCTTACCTCCCCATCGAGAATAAGGCTATCTCCCTCTGGACAAGCTTTCGGAATATAATCCTTTATTTCTGCGACCTTGAAAATATTAATGAATAAATAAATAAACAAGAAAATAAATAAATAAATAAGTAAGTAAATAAACAAATAAGTAAGTAAATAAATAAACAAATACATAAATGATGAATAGATATTTTCAAAAATATAGACACTTGCTTTAACGTTTCACTTTTGCTTTATCTGAATTCTTTGAGTTCTGCGAACTCTGTCTGAGAACTCTGGTCCGATGAAGAAAAAAGCACCGAAGAAAAACACCACAACTGGCCAGAAATGTTTTTCGTTCAGAGGTGTGAAAATTTGGAACAGCCTCTCAGCCGACTGTAAACAGACGACCTCCCCGAGTTCCTTTAAACAGCGTGTTTAGGGATTTTTAATTTTATTTCGAATTTAGATTTTGCTTTGCCAGACATTTTAAGATTTATTTAATTCTTATTGTCATTAGGCTTTTATAAGATTAATTTGTATTAAGTTTTAGATGCTATTTAAAAGTATTATTGTAATTTTAATGGAGGGCCCCTCGAAAACCAGCTTTTAAGATGAAGGGTTAAGTCCAGTTAGGCCAAGGTTCGTTGAAATATTGCTCATAAACCAAGGCTTGGAGAGACAAAACAAAGAAGACAACAACAATCTAAACATGGTAAGCAAACATTTATTTATTAATTACATAATAGGTGTCCTGACACCCTTGATCAGAGTTTAATTGGAAATGACCTTGTGAGTAGTAGGGGTAGCAATGAAAATTGTCTGTATTATCTGCATAGAGACTGCAGGATTAAATAATCAAATATTTCCATGTAATGTTAATGTTACTGGAGAGTAAGTAAGTATGTATTTAGGGATAAATCACAAGCTTCTTCGATTTCTTTATAAAATTAATAAAGATTTTGAAAAATAGAGTCACTTGCTTTAACGTTTCGCTTTCTCTTCATTTGATTTGATCTTCAACTTCTTTAGGGAGGGTAGCCGCTTTTTCGAATCTAACTCCCTTGTATTCCTGTGTGTATATGTGCCTTTGCAGAAGAAAGGGTTTTAAACCGCAAGCGAGAAAATATGTAAAGTTTTCTTTTCTGGCTTGCGGTCTAAAACCTTTTCTTCTGCAAATGCGCACATACACACAGGAATACAAGGGAGTTAGGTTCGAAAAAGCGGTTAGCCCAGATTAGGCCAAGGTCGGTTGAAACGTTGCTCATAAACCAAGGCTTGGAGAGACAAAAAAAGAAGACAACAACAAAATAAACAAGGTAAGCAAACATTTATTTATTAATTACATAATAGGTATCCTGACACCCTTGCTCTGATGAGAACGTAGGGTCGAAAGGCCTCAGTGTGTCAGAAATCTGTCTGTTTCATTGCGTCCGCCTCCTCCATGGTATATAATTTTCCAATTAATAAAAGGGTTTGATAAATTAAGAAACTGGGTGCAAACCTTATGCGGTTGAACTGCCTTCAAGCTTCGGCTGAAGTAGTCGAATTTGTTCCCTTGTTTATGTACCTAAAAATAAAAAATCAAAGTAGCAGATGAAACAGAAGAACGATGTTTTTTATAGAACTGAACTGTCACAAAACAAATCGTAGTGTCTTGTCCACTCTGTTTATGTATCAAGGGTTCTCCTTTTCATGATAAAAAATTATTATTCAATTTAGCAAACACCAAACTTCTTCTAAAGTCATCAGCATTATTTATCCTTTACCTTGAAACGCAAAAGGTTCCTTTTTCAAAAGGCATAACTTTCTAAACTCTTATGTTTGATCTGCGTTACTCACCTGAACTCGTTCTCCATCATATTTTATTTCAGAATACATTCCATTAGGACATTTCTTCATTGCTGCTGCTGTCGACTTGCAAGCTTCTGCCTGCAAATATTTTCGAATGACACTTATCTTCAAATACTTCATTTTTTATCCACACCTTAAAGGCAATGTGCAATGGTAAATAGGCTTGTCTATAAATAAAATAAAGAAAAGACTCAGAGACTGTATTGTTTCTTTGGCTATCCATTGTTCACGGCGCATGTGCACCTTCGATTTGAATGGGATATTTTTAGATTGTTTTGCACTTTGCAAATGCAAGCTTTTAACCTTGCACAAACCCTTTAATTTAAGATGCATTTTCGCTTGGATCTATCACTTTCTTGTCAGTGTACAAAGCTCACATAAGCGCAACGTTGCATTTAAATCTAAAAAACCTCCAATTCTGTAATGGTAGAAAATATAAATGCTAAAGATGTCAGATATTTAGAATACGAGAGATTGACAGAGATGAGAGTAACAGAGAGAACGGTAACCATTTTGCATAATTTTTATTTTCATATAGATCCAATGTATCAAATTTAATAACAAATTCGGTCTAAGACACTTTAAATAGAGAAGAATGTAAATAATCAACCGTGCTCTGTTTCATTGTCATATGTTCATTCTCAATTGAGCATCATGGAGCTCTAGAATTTCACTGTATGAGAAAGTCCGAAATTGAGTGAGAATTTGAAGTTTCTTCAGCAAGAGGAAATTACTCTGTATTTCCTTCCAGTGTTGTTAGTTTCTCGTGCGATATTTTAAGTTCTGAGGTTTCCCTGATCCTAGTATTCATCTGTTTATTGGCGCATCTGGGATAATGCAGAGATTATTGATGGGCTGCATCTCCATTACTAATGTTCTGCTCTGTGCATGGGTAATGTGGACACGATTGGTGTAGATTGTGTCCACAATACCCGGCCTAACTGTGCCTAAAGGAATAAATGTATTTCATTACCTTGCTTGTCTTCATTTCATTGGTATCTTTCCTCTCTTGGTTTGGTTTGGTTTGCTTGGCTTGCTTCCTTTTGCTTCGATCGTTTGCTGTGGGCCTAAATTTCAAATTATTACCGCGCTCCAGCACAGGTGACATTCGTCAAGCAACACATAATCAACGAATTTTTTCAAAATAATTAATATATCAAGTTAAAGCTGAAATTCTCCCGTTTCTTATGGTGTAATTTTATTCTGAGTTTGTTTGGTTTTGGAAGGGTGGCTGATCCACGAGGAAGGAGCACAGGTGACATTCGTCTGTGGCATTCCCTTTTTTTCAAATTATTCCCCCTTCCTCGTCGATCAACCAGCCTTCCAAAACCAAACAAACTCAGAATAAAATTACACCATAAGAAACGGGAGAATTTCAGCTTTAATTTGATATATTAATTATTTTGAAAAAATTCGTTGATTATGTGTTGCAAGACGAATGTCACCTGTGCTTGTTGCAAGACGGATGCCACCTGTGCTCCGCGGTCCGGAAGTTATGGCATGAGAACTAGTTCCCAGGCAAAGCAGCCTTCGAACGACTCATAGGATGAGTCGTTCGAAGGCTGCGTCGCCTTAACTTCCGGAGCGCGGTAACAATTTGAAATTTAGGCCCAAAGAAACGATCGAAGCAAAAGGAAGCAAGCCAAGCAAACCAAGAGAGGAAAGATACCATTGAAATGAAGACAAGCAAGGTAATGAAATATATTTATTCCTTTAGGCACAGTTAGGCCGGGTATTGTGGACACAATCTACACCAATCGTGTTCACATTACCCATGCTCTGTGTTCACAGTGGAATGTGCGTCAAGCATTATGGTTCACTGATCTATCATAGAAAAGCATTCGCCTCACAGTGCCTGCATTGCTAGCCTCAAAGCTTGTTGTGTTGCGCTGTTATGCCTCTTCTGAAACAGGCCTAAAGTGTAGCTCCTGAGCTTGCGATCAAAAATGATGAGTAGAATCGAGTTAAAACAAGAATGGAACCTCACTGGTATGATAGACGACAGCCAAATCGCAAATAAGTGATTCCGATCAATGATCACTTCGTGTTCATCATTATAGGCTTTGATTGTTGTGATCAAGAAATACGGTGCGTAACAAAGAACTGAGCTTATCAACACACAAAGGACAGCTCTCGCGAAATCATGATTTGGGCTTCGGAGTGATGATTCCTGTGTGAAGTTCGAAGCAGTCAAGCTACGATTCCCGATTCTGTGAATGATCGCTCTGTATGCGTGAAGATACGTCAAAGAAATCACCAGAAAAATAATCGTTGCATTAGCGAAGAAAATCGCCCGAGAAACGAAAATAAATCGGTTATTGATTCCGACGGCGAGTAACGACGCGAATGCAAGACTCAACAAAAAGTCGACCACGATAAATATGATGATTCGATTCTTTGTGATGATTTCTGCGTATTTGCAGAGATGCTTCATATGTACATAACGATCAACGGCAACAGCGATAGTCATGATCTGAGAGANTTCGAAGCAGTCAAGCTACGATTCCCGATTCTGTGAATGATCGCTCTGTATGCGTGAAGATACGTCAAAGAAATCACCAGAAAAATAATCGTTGCATTAGCCAAGAAAATCGCCCGAGAAACGAAAATAAATCGGTTATTGATTCCGACGGCGAGTAACGACGCGAATGCAAGACTCAACAAAAAGTCGACCACGATAAATATGATGATTCGATTCTTTGTGATGATTTCTGCGTATTTGCAGAGATGCTTCATATGTACATAACGATCAACGGCAACAGCGATAGTCATGATCTGAGAGAAATTAGTAAAGAAAATTGTCATCGATTGAAAGACCACTCTTGATTTCGAATTCTCGTCACGTATGAAAATAATCGTTGATGTCTCTTCAAAAAGCATCTCAATTCCACTTGCGATATCAGAAATTGTCAAACATAGGATTAGCTTGAAAGATAGACTTTGCAGCTTTTTGAAACGTCTTAAAGCATGGACTAGGAATGAATTAATTAAGAGATTTAAGAGTCCGAGAATTAGAAAAGGGGGGACGAATTTTTGGCGTATTTCGTTTAGCGAGCCCATGTTCTCTCAATTTTCCTCGGATTTCTTTTCAGCCTCTTGGTATGGTTCAGTTCACTTCTACAGTTTCTAGTTCAGACAATGTTTTGTCCACCTCGGCCGAGTTTAAGGAAGAGTTTATGGCGTATTTTACGACAGAGTTTACGGCGGATTTTACGACAGAGTTTATGGCAGAATTTCCGGTAGAGTTTACGGCAGAATTTCCGGTAGAGTTCGCAGTATTTTTAAGGAAGAATCTAGCTGTATTTGACAGTTACAAAACCAGCAGCGACGGATTATCTCCGACAATCAAATTCGACTCTTTTCGGCAGCTTTCAGCTTTGTTATATCCTTTTCAGCAGAGTTTATCAAACTTCCATAAACCTATAACGTTCTGGCTAGTTCTTGGCAGCATTTAGTAGTATTCGGTGACTACTACAAAGTCGATAAGCTGGATAAATTCTTCGGGTACCTCCAAATTGTATAAAACGTTCTTTGTGTATTGTATCTAATCCAGATCTCTAGAATCCTGATAAATCTTCTGTGCTTTGATGTTCGTAATTTCTGTTATTTTGCTTGGCTTTTTCACAAAATATTCGGTGAATTTCGCTTCTTCGGTTTCACCTACTACATTCGTAATATGCCAGACGTAATATCGAATCCTTTGAAATCGAAACAGTTACGATATTTTATTTCTTAAATCTATTAATAACCAACGGTTGATTTTACGACGAAATTTGTTATCAATCCTAAACCAGTCTTCTTTCAAACAAACGTAAAAGCAATTGCACCTGTCTTTAAAAGCCAATAACCTTCCTGCGAAAATCGATAATTGATCCAATTCATTTCGGCTAATTTTACGTTCTCCAGATTAAAATATCTTGAATTTGCGTTGCTGTAATATTTGTTATTTAATCGGAATTAACATCTACCATTTTTCGTGTTTGGTAATTACCAAATAGATCTTTCGTCAAATAAAAGTAGCATCTGCTCTTAATTTCCAAACGAAAGAGTTCCGCAACAAAATCGCACGTTTTAATCATGCGACATGCGTTCTAGACTACGTTACCATGCCACTAACTGTAACAGAATATCTTGTAGCTTCCTCTTTCGGTTATCAGTTTCCTCTCTTCTATGTTTATCAAGCAGAGGCGCCGAAATATTTTGCTCGTTTCCACCATACGAGCCCTCCGTCCAGCCTCATCTTGACGGACCAATCAGATTGCGAAAATTTTGATCGGAACAACAGCAATCGCAAAATTTTGCGAAATTTTACCTACCTTCATAAAATGCAACAAGGACACTAGGTTGCAGGATATTTGCAGAAGACTTTTGCAGAAACCTGTTCTGCGGATGTTGGTTTATGCCTGTTCAACGAGCGTTTAAAATATCTCAAGGTTTCGAGAAATCATGGTGTCTCCCAATTACCAATGTAAAAAACCCTTAAGATGTGTTATACATGCCAGTCAGACGAAGACAAGTTGAAACACAGTTTCCATTTAAGTGGTATAATTGCTTGTGGTTGCATCAATCAGACACGTGCCAATAACAAAATGTTGCCCTCACAGGAAAGAAAGATGGAGAGAACGCAAGACGTATTCTACGTATGTGTGGCCGAGTGGTTAAGGCGCAGTGTCCCAAATTTTGTGGGTTCTACCCGCGTGAGTTTGAATCCCGTCGTCGGAACTACAGAACCACAAGTTATCAGCCAACTCAGGGGTCCATCCTTCCGAGGTCGATAAATGAGTACTCAGAGGTAACTCTGAGGGCACAAGCCGTAGTCCCGCAGGCCCACATCAGCTGTATATAGCTGCCATATACCCAGCCTGCGTTAACAAATAATTTTTGCTTGCTTGCTTGCTTGTATAATTCACTTAAAACTGTCCTTCTGCATATAATCAGTCAAGTTATTTGACCATTGAATCAGCCTTTCACAGAACTATATTTAGCTGAGAGGGTTATTTATTCCGTTAAAATATGTTTACTTTTTTGTCAACAGCCCTATTACTTTTGGGCATGTTGTTAAAAATAAAATAAAGCAACCTGTTTTTTTTTCATTTCTGTTTAAATGATATTGTTCGAAACAGTTAGACATGACGGTAGACTTATTACATGAGTCCTTGTTTTCGCTCCTTCCCCCCTAACCATACCCCCACAATACCCATTCCGCTTCAAACAAGTTTTAGCGGAATATGACTGTAACAATAAATAACAATTCAATTCAATGGAGCGAAACTTTGACTCATATCATCAGTCTAACATGACGGTACTTTTCCGACTATTAATTTCTATTTACCTCACTCAAATCACCGCCAATAAAAAATCTAACGCGCAAAGATCCATGATCAAACTCGTAATCTAAGTTGTATTTGTATGACAAAGTAGAAATATATATATCTATTGATTTTGTACGCTGTGAAATAGGAACATAAATAAAATAAGCAAATGTTTGATAAAAAAAATGTCAAATCAATAGAAACTTGTAATTTTATAGAACTTTGATCTATCAAAGTTTTCCTATCAAAGGCAGGTGATAAATTACATCCGACCAGGAATGAATCATAATCGTTTCTCAAATAGAATAACATGGGACATTTTTCTTGTGGGTGGCATGACGTGGGAAGCATTTTCGTAGACTTCAAACAAGGTGAGTAGGATATACGTGTATAAATGTTTTTATGATTTACTCGTTAGTATTTTGACTAGCAAAGATTTCATAATTCCAGTAGATTCCTCTTCTTTTTGATCCTTTTAAAAGCAGACTTGTGTACATTTGAAAGACGAAACAACATTTTAACTGATTCAAGACATGTTTCGATACGCATTTGTCACCATGATTTTCTTATTCTGTTAAACAGATAACAAGCTATCAGCGTTACAACAAAAGTGGCGAGCCTAGCGTTTACCGTTATGTAAGTAAGCTGTAGGCGAAAGAAATCTGGAGCAGTAGGAAGTTGTCGACTTGAGCAAGAAACTGACTACTTTGAAATGTCATTTGTTGGACCACGATTAAGAGAAAGTTAGGGCCTAGACCCTACAGTGACTTTATATGAGCTGGAGACTATCGAAGAATTGCAAAATTAGAATTTACACTCGAGAGACAGAGAGTGGTGACGTTGACAATCAATAACCTGGAAAGTAGTCAAATGAAAGGAATTTAAGCTAAAGAATAATAGGCTGAAAATGTGAAAGAAAATAAATGCAAGGCAGAGTTCAGGAACGTAAACGTCACCAAGTCAAATTTTTCCAAGGAAAACGGATGAAAAACAAAACGTTGTTTGCTTGATAATTCGGGGACGCGCTGACACTTGACTAAATTAAATATCTTTTATTCGCGTGAAAAATTCAAAATTACTGCACCAGACAGGACTCAAACTCGGATCAACGCGGCGCTAGTCCAACTACACCATTGACGCTACTTGAAAACAAGCAAAGAATTATGGAAAACTGCTCAGCAATGAATTTCCAGCATTGAAAATCTCAGACACATACCCCCAACGGACAACGTGTTTAGCAGAAAGATCTCCCAGCAAAAGAAAAACAGATTGATGCTTCATTTTCAATGTCAAGCAAAGAATTACTAGGATAACTTCAGTAGAGTAGACCCACAATGGGTGATCTCAACGATATACGCCAAAAATTCATCATTCCTTTCCTACTCTTAGGAATCATCAATCTCATTGTGAACTCATTTTTAATTCATGCTCTAAGAAGACTCGATAAATTACGAACCATTTCTTATAAATTAATCCTTTGCCTCACGATCTCTGATTTGCTTGCTGGAATTGAACTCATAGTCGAAGAAATCGTGAACATCGCTTTCATACGAGATGAGTATTCTTTATCGCGAAAGACTTTTCAGGGGATCGCCTTTTTCTTCGCGCAGTTCTCGTGCCTCACGACGTTAGCAATCGCTGTTGATCGTTATGTTCATATGAAGTATATGCATAAATACTCAGCTGTGATCACGAACAAAAAAGCGATTGTCGTTTGCATTGTAAACTTGCTATTGAGTCTTACGTTCGGGCATTTGCTAGCTGTTGGAATGATCTATCGATTCTTCTTTGTTTCTCGATTAATACTATTCGCAAACGCGTCAGCAGTTTATGCCGCACTGTCGATAACTTACATGAACGCCTACCGAGCACTTTTGCGCCGTACGAAGGAGCTTAATCTTGGACGAGGGCCGAAAATTGAGATATCCGAAATTCTTGGCCGACGGCCGAAAATCGAAGCATCCGAAAATCATGACCGACAGCTGAAAATCGAGACATCCGAAAATCTGGGCAGAGGGCCGCAAACTGAGACATCTGAAAATCACGTTCTACAGCCAAAATTTGATACATCACCCGAGCGTCCGCCAAGCCAATCAGGCCGTCGTGGGACGTTACAAATCAATCCATGCCAAAAAACGACGAGGAGTGTGTCTATCTCTACGCCGACTACGACGTATCGAAATCCGAATCATGAATTCGCCAAAGCCGTGATGTGCGTTCTTGCTAGTATGATAATTTTCTACCTGCCGTATTTCGTTCTAACTGTACTACGAGCATATAACGATGAGAGCAAAAGGATAATGAAGCCTGGTTTGGTATTTACGATATGGCTGTTTACTGTTTTATTTGTGAGATTGCATTCATTTGTAAATGCGATAATCCTGATCATTTTCGATCGTCAATTACGACGTTACATTTCAAGATTATTCACAAGCAATGCTACACAACCAAACAACTTCTAAGGATGAAAAACAATTTGGAACCTTAAATCAACGAGAAAGGAACTAACAACTGATCATGATCAACATGGACAGATTTCGTAAAATATCAGCTGTTGATTTTAGTTGACTGGCTAGTTGATTAGTTGATTAGTTGTTTAGTTCATTGGCGAAAGCAAACAAAGCGATTTTACGGTCGATTACTCAAGATGTAAATCTACTTAAGCGATGCTGCATAACATATGCTGAAGCATGGTTACCCAAAGGACATGTGCTGCAAGTCTAACAATATATATTGGGTTCTTTCGAATGTAGATGCATTTATTTAATGTTTTGCGGTGGGCTTTTTCTATTCCTGGCTTAAAACTTGAGTATTAACCGTTTGAATTACGTGTAGAATTTAAAATGTTCACGAGAAACAAGTCATTGATCTCCGTTGGATATATAACGAAACAAAGGCTTCAGGAGTTTATGTTTTGATAATTGTTTCATTGCAAATAAGGATAAATTTGGAAGCACTGGCCTATTTTGTTTGTCCATTCTTGCTTTTAAATACACATATTACTTTAAAGACCCATTGCTAACCATGATACCTTGCGGGCCCAAAGTCGACTTTCATATGATACGAAAGTCGTTTCTGGCCTAATTTCTATTTGCTTTGCTTTTAATTCGGCTCGCAAAGGATCATGGTTAGCAATGGGTAAGTAAATGAAATAAAACAGACATTAACTTACCAGCATTGGTTTAACAGGAGTCATCAATGAAGCTCTGATGCTCAAAGTCTTTTTCAAACCAGGAACACCTGATTTCTTGTTTTTATTCAACTTTTCGACAACATCCTTTAGGTTGCTGCATGCTTGGTAGGCTGCGTAGGCATTTTTATCGAGAGCATCAAGCCTATGTGGAGGAGAAGTGTGAATGTTAATTCATTTTCTAGCAATGAAAATTTTTAAGTATCCAGTTAAAAGGTGAAAGATCGGGAGTGAAAGGTCAAAAGTTAGAAATCATAAACTGTAATTCGCAGTTCACAGAGAAGGAGATTTTTAAGTGTTCTTCTTATAAAAAAATTTAACAAATTTCTAAATCGTAAACCAGAAGAGCGACAGACTAGTGCATAGCACCACATAAACTATGGTTTAATTGGGAATTTCACCAATTTTCCTCCATAAATTTGGAAGCTAAGAAGGTTTTAATTTCTTTAAAAAATTTGCTTCAATTCATTTCGAAAATGGAAAAACGCTGTAAATTTGAAAATAATCAAGATATCAAAAAAATTCAAAATAGAATTATAGTAAAGTGCAATTTAATCCAAAGAAAGATGTAATAGTTATTTACACCAACGTTTTTAAAGATTTAGATCCTATGCTCAAGGAAAGTGACTGTTCTTTGGGGAATGAAGAGATCCTCTTCCTCAAAAGGGCCTACAACAAAAATGATGAAATTCATTCAATTCTATATTGAGCATGCGATAAAAGAATAAGAGTAACTAAATGAAAACTCACACATGTTTGGCTCCTGTGTTCATCCTCAAATCATGTTTAATCAATCGTACTATGAATTTCAGGTCTGTCGTTGTACATCTAAAAATTAAAGAAAAACTAATACTTTAAATCAACTACAAATAACCAGTTAATAAGGTGCCACCTTCACAGACAAGTCCTAAATGTTTGTTGCCCGAGAAGTTTCCGAAGTTGTTGCATCTAATTTTGAGTTGTCTCCGTACGAAGGAATAAAGCTCAAATACTTTTTGTCTCCACAGCAATCAACCATTTTTCTGCAATAGACCATTTCAACAATAAAAAAAGGAGATTGGGGAGAGCGGTTTGTTCTGGCAAATGGCGGGTGCTAATCTGGTACATGGCTGCCACGGAGCTTTTGCAAATGATAAATCCCTCTGCAGAACTGTTGGTTTTAGATTCACAGTTAAAATAAAGAAATTTAGGAGCACTTATTTCGTTGACGATATTGAAGGAAAGCTTACAATATATAACACTAGCCTGCCGAAACACGGTGCAGAAAAGGTTCGTCAACAATTTGGCCAGCCTGGTTCCCTGCGTCAATTTGACCGCGTTCGAAAGAAAGTACTGGAGCCAAGGCCTCTAAGTCAAAAATGACGTCGGGCAACCAAACTACAATTTGGCATAGTTTGGCTTAGCCATGAAAGGGTATAACCCCGCTAACCGATTCGAACTCAAACCGACTCAAAGACTAATTTAGCACGTGTCACCTGAGAACATAACTCAGCTACTCATGAAACAAAAGCAAAACAAACATTCCTAAAGACCAGCTTTAATAGAGTAGTGTACTAAATATAATCCACCGAAATAAATTTAGGCTCAAGGGCTGAATCCTCGATCTGCTAAATCTTTCCCTCGACGTAAAACATTGTCTATTTAATCATTCCATAATTCTTTGTAAGCAAATTACAAGATTTCAGTTTATTCTAATCAAAAATATCAGAGGCTTCTGTCAAAATAAATCTAGGAAGAATTAAAGGCTCATCTCCAAAAATTTAGAAAATATGTTTGTTTTTGAAACCAACAAATATGTTAGTTAAAGCAAATAAAAATAACTTTTAGATGAAAATATTTATGAAATTTGTTTGATGCAGTTTGTGGGGAAGATAATTGCCAATAGAACCTATGTAAAACCATAACTATGGTAAAACAATCATATTGTGGAACGTCTACGAAGTTATGAGCAGAAGTGTTTAGAATTTGTGGAAGAAAACAACTAGATCTACTCAAAAGATTGGTTGATGCAGAGCTTTGTGACCAATTTTTATAGAAAAATGACCTTCAAATACTTGACAAAGCATGTTGGCTTTAATCAGTACCATGTAGAAGAGATGTCTCCAATGATGTAACGCTGCTTCGCAAGGAATTTACTTCTCCACATCCATGACACATAACCATCAATAGACCTCGCAAGGAATTTACTTCTCCACATCCATGACACATAACCATCAATACACCTTTTAGCTATTCTACAAGAGAATTGAATCGAACGATACTTTGATACATTTTGTAAAATTTTCGAATGTAAACAACAGTGATAGAAGCTCTAGCGCCGTTCAATCGAACCCTTTCGTACAAATATGTATACAAATATCGCTCGATCCAGACTCTTTTGAAGAATAGCTAAAAGGTATCTTGTTGTGGGGATGGGCTCCATCGAGCTGGAAAGGGGGCTGGACTTTAGAAGACAAAATGTGACAAATGCGACCGCACCTCAACTCCATACAACTACACAAAGATGACAGCTCATTACAAATAACCTTGACAACTATTATCGTCTGACACTGATAACAGAAGGCATCAGATAATAACTATAATTTNACATTAACATTAATTTAAAATTGCATTATTTCTGGACAGTACGTTTTATCAAAAATTCGTGACACCCTTTTGCAGTTCAGGACCTTAAGTCTTAGGTAAATAGATAGTCTTGGTCGAACAATGCCCGATGAGGTACACCAAGATTTTTCCTCAAGGGTGGTCAATTTCGCCTAAAATCTGGAATAAATCATTTGCGTTTTTATTTAATTAACTGGTTATATTTTTATGGTATTCTACGTTTTATTCTGTTTCGTATAACATATAAGTTTGTTTGGTATAGTTTAAGGAACGGCCGTGAAAAGTAGAGTTTCTTAATCGCTGTCTGAAGGGTTACAGTAACCTTAAGCGATGCTGCATAACATATGCTGAAGCATGGTTACCCAAAGGACATGTGCTGCAAGTCTAACAATATATATTGGGTTCTTTCGAATGTAGATGCATGTATCTAATGTTTTGCTGTGGGATTTTTCTATTCCTGGCTTAAAACTTGAGTATTAACCGTTTGAATTACGTGTAGAATTTTAAATGTTCACGAGAAACAACATAGTCATTGATCTCCGTCGGATATATAACGAAACAAAGGCTTCAGGAGTTTATGTTTTGATAATTGTTTCATTGCAAATAAGGATAAATTTGGAAGCACTTGCATATTTTGTGTGTCCATTCTTGCTTTTAAATACACATATTACTTTAAAGACCCATTGCTAACCATGATACCTTGCGGGCCCAAAGTCGACTTCATATGATACGAAAGTCGTTTCTGGCCTAATTTCTATTTGTTTTGCTTTTAATTCGGCTCGCAAAGGATCATGGTTAGCAATGGGTCTTTAAGCTGTCTCTTAGCTACATTCAAACCAGTGAATATTTTGAGGTACAGTTCTTTAAGTAATAATGGCGAAACAAACCGACGTACCAAAAAGAAAGCAGCTGTCCTGTTGTCGCCAAATAACCAGGTAGAAGTAAATGAAATAAAACAGATATTAACTTACCAGCATTGGTTTAACAGGAGTCATCAATGAAGCTCTGATGCTCAAAGTCTTTTTCAAACCAGGAACACCTGATTTCTTGTTTTTATTCAACTTTTCGACAACATCCTTTAGGTTGCTGCATGCTTGGTAGGCTGCGTAGGCATTTTTATCGAGAGCATCAAGCCTATGTGGAGGAAAAGGGTGAATGTTAATTCATTTTCTAGCAATGAAAATTTTTAAGTATCCAGTTAAAAGGTGAAAGATCGGGAGTGAAAGGTCAAAAGTTAGAAATCATAAACTGTAATTCGCAGTTCACAGAGAAGGAGATTTTTAAGTGTTCTTCTTATAAAAAACTTAAACAAATTTCTAAATCGTAAACCAGAAGAGCGACAGACTAGTGCATAGCACCACATTGTAGACCTTCATGAACTATGGTTTCATTGAAAATTTCACCAATTTTCCTCCATAAATTTGGAAGCTAAGATGATTTTAATTTCTTTAAAAAATTGCTTCAATTCATTTCGAAAATGGAAAAACGCTGTAAATTTGAAAATAATCAAGATATCAAAAAAGTTCAAAATAGAATTATGGTAAAGTGCAATTTAATCCAAAGAAAGATGTAATAGTTATTCAGTTTCAGTTTCAGTTTCAGTTTCAGTTTTTTTCTTTTGTTATTGACAAATATATCTAAGTACATCTAAGAATAAAATATACACAACCTAACTTAAAGTAAAATAATTAATGTACAGTACATACATGATACAGAACTACAAAATACACTACGATGAAAATTAATAAAGGTAAACATTACAAGACAAGAGATGAATTTACATATATTTGTCTAAGGAGGAGCTCTCTAATACATAGACTAAAATCAGAAATTGCTGACATAGTTGGTGGGCATTTGTCAAAAATGAAGATTATTCTAGCCAAAAGAAAGAGCCCAGCAAAGAAAAGGAAGACAGGAATCCAGACGAATCTTGAAACAGCTTTCAACAAGGCAACCAAAACATCTTCTGATTCTGGAAGTAATGACTGTGATGATAATGATAGTGATAGCAGTGAAAATAATATTGATTAACATTAAACTTCAGAGTGAAAGACTATTACGGACAGCATATTTGGACATTAATTTTAACTAATATNGGAAAAACGCTGTAAATTTGAAAATAATCAAGATATCAAAAAAGTTCAAAATAGAATTATGGTAAAGTGCAATTTAATCCAAAGAAAGATGTAATAGTTATTCAGTTTCAGTTTCAGTTTCAGTTTCAGTTTTTTTCTTTTGTTATTGACAAATATATCTAAGTACATCTAAGAATAAAATATACACAACCTAACTTAAAGTAAAATAATTAATGTACAGTACATACATGATACAGAACTACAAAATACACTACGATGAAAATTAATAAAGGTAAACATTACAAGACAAGAGATGAATTTACATATATTTGTCTAAGGATGAGCTCTTTAATAGATCGAATAATCGAGAGAGAGCCCCCTCCCTCCATCTCCCTCCCTCCCCCTCCCTCCCTCCCTCCAGCCTCCAATGAATAACAAAAACCTGACATGCAATAGAGAAAGAAAAAAAAAAAGCAATTTTCCTCTGCGTAGGGAATAATTAAATACCGTATCCGTTGACAAGAAATTCCTTCAGTTTTGATTTGAAAAATCATAAAAGAAACTAACGTTTTTAAAGATTTAGAGTCTATGCTCAAGGAAAATGACTGTTCTTTGGGGAATGAAGAGATCCTCTTCCTCAAAAGGGCCTACAACAAAAATGATGATATTCATTCAATTCTATATTGAGCATGTGATAAAAGAATAAGAGTAACTAAATGAAAACTCACACATGTTTGGCTCCTGTGTTCATCCTCAAATCATGTTTAATCAATCGTACTATGAATTTCAGGTCTGTCGTTGTACATCTAAAAATTTAAGAAAAATTAATACTTTAAATCAACTACAAATAACCAGTTAATAAGGTGCCACCTTCACAGACAAGTCCTAAATGTTTGTTGTCCGAGAAGTTTCCGAAGTTGTTGCATCTAATTTTGAGTTGTCTCCGTACGAAGGAATAAAGATCAAATATTTTTTGTCTCCAAAGCAATCAGCCATTTTTCTGCAATTTGTTGGTACATTTACTTTGTTGAAGACTTCGAAGGAAGGCTTACAATATATAACACCAGCCTGCCGAAACACAGTGCTGAAAAGGTTCGTCAACAATTTGGCCAGCCTGGTTCCCTGCGTCAATTTGACGGCGTTCGAAAGAAAGTACTGGACGCCAGGGGAGCCAAGGCCTCTTAGTCAAAAATGACGTCGGGCAACCAGACTGCAATTTGGCAATGGGTATAACTCCGCTAACTCTTAGACCGACTCAAAGCATGGGTGGTTAGACACTGCATGTGTGCTTTTATGGAGGAGCGCCGCAATGCTTCTGCGGAGGAAATTTTGTATCTATATAGTTATGCGGTTAACAACAGAACCTCCTTAACAACAGAACTTACAAAATGGCGGCTGACACAAGGATAGGAAACAGAATCACTCTTATCATGAAGGCAATGTAAGTACAACTGCGGTGTCTAACTACCCATGCTCAAAGACTACTTTAGCACGCGTCACCTGAGAACATAACTCAGCTACTCATGAAACAAAAGCAAAACAAACATTTCCAAAGACCAGCTTTAATAGAGTAGTGTACTAAATATAATCCACCGAAATAAATTTAGGCTCAAGGGCCGAACCCTCTCGATCTGCTAAATCTTTCCCTCGACGTAAAACATTGTCTATTTAATCATTCCATAATTCTTTGTAAGCAAATTACAAGATTTCAGTTGATTCTAATCAAAAATATCAGAGGCTTCTGTCAAAATAAATCTAGGAAGAATTAAAGGCTCATCTCCAAAAATTTAGAAAATATGTTTGTTTTTGAAACCAACAAATATGTTAGTTAAAGCAAATAAAAATAACTTTTTAGATGAAAATATTTATGAAATTTGTTTGATGCAGTTTGTGGGGAAGATATTTGCCAATAGAAGCTATGTAAAACCATAACGATGGTAAAACAATTATATTGTGGAACGTCTACGAAGTTATGAGCAGAAGGGTTTAGAATTTGTGGAAGAAAACAACTAGATCTACTCAAAAGATTGGTTGATGCAGAGCTTTGTGACCAATTTTTATAGAAAAATGACCTTCAAATACTTGACAAAGCATGTTGGCTTTAATCCGTACCATATAGAAGAGATGTCTTCAATGATGTAATGCTGCTGAGCAAGGGAGCTTCGCAAGGGATTTACTTCTCCACATCCATGACACATAACCATCAATAGACCTCGCAAGGGATTTACTTCTCCACACCCATGACACATAACCATCAATAATTCAATACACCTTTTAGCTATTCTACAAGAGAATTGAATCGAACGATATTTTGATACATTTTGTCGAATTTTCGAATGTAAACAACAGTGATAGAAGCTCTAGCGCCGTTCAATCGAACCCTTTCGTACAAAATGTATACAAATATCGCTCGATCCAGACTCTTTTGAAGAATAGCTAAAAGGTATCTTGTTGTGGGGATGGGCTCCATCGAGCTGGAAAGGGGGCTGGACTTTAGAAGACAAAATGTGACAAATGCGACCGCACCTCAACTCCATACAACTACACAAAGATGACAGATCATTACAAATAACCTTGACAACTATTATCGTCTGACACTGATAACAGAAGGCATCAGATAATAACTATAATTTCGATTTACGCCTCCCCTAAAACGCATGGCTTCTGTTTGAGTGCAAAGTGGTAAAAGCATGCTAAAAATACCACATAAATTTGGAGGCGGTACTGTAAAAATAATGCTGCCCAGAAAGAATTACATTTGAGTGGTATCTCAATTCTAAAGTGCTACTTGATATGGTGGTCTAGTTGATCTGTAACAGAAATCGAAATATTGCCCACAGACAGGCTGTTCTGTAACCATGAACAATGCTGCATGATAGGTTGATAAAAAATTTGAAGCATATCTTAAAAATTGGTTCTTTGAAATTCATTTCAATTTGCAAGCGAGCGTTAAGCATGCAGTTATNGAGGGGGGGGGGGTAACTCCTATGGGGAGTTTGGTATACATGTGCCTTTGAGAATCCGGAGGGTGGACCCATAACCAGGGCAAGATTTTGAAAACATAACCCCATAACCAGGGCGTTATCTTGAAAACATACCCTATAAAACATACCCCATAAAATTCTTTACTAAGGGAATATCCCTGCCAAGTCTGCAGAGCGTGGCATGTGCACACACACACAAGATTTTTTCAAAGGAAGGTTTGACCAAATGCACACCAAAATCGAAGGCTGCACACACATATTTCTAGAAACCATTAAATTTTAGGGCACAATATCACAAACTAACCCATAACCCGGGCGAAACTTCACAGAACATGACCCATAAACCGGGCAAAATATCGCAAACTAACCCATAACCCGGGCAGGCACATGTATACCAAACTCCCCATAGGGGTTACCCCCCCCCCCCCCCCTCGATGGCGAGTTTCCTCATACTGATTTGGCCGCACTATTCATCTTCCTATTCTCCTAGCAGCAGAGTAGAATTCCTTATTGGTAGGAATTTCCATGGGGGAGTAGGGATTCAAACCTAGGAGCTAGGACATTCCTCATGTGAAAAGGCGACAATTTGACTTTTAGTACACATGACAGCTACTTATTTCCTTGAGTATACGCAGCACTTATCTATTTAGAATTAGGCATTCGAATCCTTCTATCGCATCGGCTCGAAGCAAAAATATCCTGCGCAGGTATTAATCTTCAATGTCCATATTCAAAAGCTGTCTTTTATTTAAGCTTGATAAAAATGTCAAAAATTGTTTTTGCCTCAAATTGAGATTTTTTTTTATATATAAATTCTCTTAAAATTTACAATTTACTAACTAACAATAACATTACAGAACGACACCACAGGGAGCATGGGAATACATTGCTACCCTTCGGCGATTACATTTAACATAGATACTAAAATAAATACTAAAATAATATTAACAACTACATGAAGAAGAACCGATCTACAGTGAACTCTCCATGCAACGACCCCTCAAGGAAACCATAAATAAGTCCAGAGCTCGTTGAACAAAGGGTTCGTTGAACAGGGTATGGTTCAAGGGACCTGAAAATGGTTGGTTTAAATAGAAGGTTCGTTACATAGAGATCCCACTGTACATATACGTCGAAGAAAAGGGTGGCATTGGTTCATTCAAAGCGTTCTATTGCGTATATATATTTCAGTGTAGCCTCAAGGATCTTAGTATTTGATATAAGTGTCAACTTTGAGATTTTGTCAGCGTCTTTGAATATTTCCTAATGCATTTGGAAGAAATCAAAAAGTCTTCATTCCATTGGGAAACGATAACTTGTTAGTTTAAAAAGACTTTGGAAAATGTGTTTATGACTTTATCTAAATATTTTTAGTTGCTCTGTTGCTATGGGGGGGGGGGGGGCTCTCTCTCGATTAGCTAACCAATTTTTTTTAGAACTCCACCTTAATTAATCTATCCTATATACAATTATGCAATGTCTTCTTCTTTTGTTAGTTTGTAGTTTTGTAATTTTTAGTTCATTTGATGTATTGTAATGTATTACATTGGATCGTAATTGTTTATTATTGTATGTAGGATGGATTAATAATTCAATGAAATTGAAACTGCAAACTGCTATCCCAACTCTGATATGTTTGTACTCTAGTAGTGTGAACCAAGTTTTAAAGACCCATTGCTAACCATGATCCTTTGCGCGCCGAATGAAAAGCAAGACAAAGAGAACCTAGGCCAGAAACGACTTTTCAGATAATACGAAAGTCGACTTTGGCGCCACAAAGGATCATGGTTAGCAATGGGTCTTTAACTGCTAAATAGCTAAAAGGCCTATCGCATCTTTCAACACAGAAGCATGAAACACGTTAAAACATCTCATTTCCAGTCTGAAAATGATCATCAATTACTTGGTTACAAAACTGGATTGTTTTAATGTCCTCTTAAACATGAAATCGCATAAGGGACTTACTAAAATTTTTGTGGGATTCTGAATTATAGATAGCAAAGGATGGATTTTGAAACATCTGGAAAACATTTCAGATAAATAACTATAAAATAATTATGGTTTTTTGTAACTGGTTTTGAGTAGTTTGTGGGGAAGTAGCGCATATTTCATAATTTGTCTTTCATAATCGAAATGTGGATGAAGAAAGACTGAATTGACTTGAGATGTCTTCAAAGATTACTTGTCAAACATTGACCTATTTTTTTCTGGCCTATGCTGAGCCTCACACTCTTATTAAAAGGGTTCTTATACAAAAAGAAAGAGTGTAGTTAGTTTTAATATGAAGTATCTTGTGTATCGTGTGTTAGTTTTGGTTTCGTTGTATTTGTTTAGTGTAATGGCCATCGGGTAGATATTCACCATTTTACTACCGGTGGTATCGTAATTGTAGTTATCTTTGTAAATATGTATGCCAACATAAAAAATAGATTACTTATAATCCTGGCGAAAAAACCCATACACATAACGGGTTCAACGTAAATCTCTTCAGTATTTCAACAGAGGGAATGGAGACTTTATGCAACAACAACAATCACAACAACAACAACAGAAATGCAAGAATATTAACCAAATATTGGCCTCCATTCCAAACAGATCACACTTTTAATCAACGCATCAACGTCCTCGATTTAGCAGCCTTAGGAAATTCGTTTTCGGCAAAGTGAACGGTTAATCAAATTAAAACTTGATTAGTTTATTTTACCAAATTTTTCTGAAACCAGTTTGGATTTTAGATTCATGCTTATTGATTTTGATAGGAAACCATGGAGGTAATTGATGTTTAGGCCACAAAAATTCCAGCCATTTAACCGTTCAAATGTTTGTTCACTTCTATAAAGATAAAAAACCATATTTATAAATTTGGAAATTACCAAAATTACCAGAAAATTTGTGGTTCGTAATGAAATGGTGATAACTTTACATTTTCTCGTGGTGGTCAGGTATTGTTAGTGACCTTGAGTTTGACCTAGACTAACTACAGAAGGACACCACCATTATCTGCTTTTTTATTGAATTGAATTGCGCTAAAAGCGACGAGAACTGGAGAATAAATGTGCTCCAAAAACTGCTGCTCTTAAAGGCGCACACGGGTGAGTCACATGCAAAATCTGAATTCACATGTTGCGTGGTTCTTCAATTCAGTTAGGTATGTGGGAAACCAAAGCAAAGTTGTGGTAGAATCGGTGATAAAGATGGCAGTGAGCAAGACGCAACAGAGAAAATGCACCAGCCATCATAGAAAACCGATCAGCCATAAACTTTGCATTTTCTCACGGTGGTCAGGTATTGTTTGATTACACTTATCAATTACTTTACCTAGACTTATTACTTGTCTTCCTTGTTCAAGCTTCGTTTAATGAGTTGAACCGTCGCATAAACAAAGCAAAGAATTGGACCAATGTTCCTGCAGAAGCTGCTGTTTAATTTCATTACTTTTCTTGTTTCTCCACTTTCTTGTTGCTTTCTGTCTTCCACTCCAATCTCTCTCTTTTCAGTTCTTTCTGTTCTTCTCGGGTTCTTTTCCCCATGCCTTTCTGTTTTCTCTATCTGTTTTGCTTCATCTTGGGAAAATGCTTCTCAACCCTTTTCTTCTATTCAAGCTTTAACATCCTAACCGTAAGTATTGGAAATTCAGAAAATTCGCCCAGAAAATGCAGTTGCAGGCTTTCAAGTTGTCTTCATTGCCCGAACTTTCCCCCTCCCTATTTCTGTTTCAATGCTCCAATAGCATGGAGAAAAGCAAGGCCTCAGGCTAACATCCTTGATTATACAAGAGTCACAGGCACATTAAGGGCTGCTTCTTTTAGGGGTTTGCGAGGATTAACATCGCAAACTATTTGGTTCCAAACCAGGCTCAGCTCAAGTTATGTGGTGAGAAAAATCCAAGTTATTCGTTTCAAGAACCATGACACGTAACATTCCAGTTGATGGAAAAATCAAAGCTATTCGTCTCAAGAACCATGACACGTAACATTCCGATTGACATCTTTCTATTAATAGATACAGAGTACAGACTACTAGTGTAGTTTCGTTTACATACTGACTCAGGTTAGACGGACCAACGCTAGGCGGGTCTTCTGTTTATAACAATCCATTGTCGTTGCACTAAGCCAAAGAGATAAGGAGATTGAAGTTTCGTTGGGAATTTTGACAATAGTTTCAACTGCAGACAGACATCAGTAGTGAGACAGCGAAGAAGGTTAGGAGAAGTGGAATTTCAAGAAACTAAGCTAAGATTTCCAAGACAGAAGTTGAGATAAGTTTCGTGAGAATTGCCAAGACTGAAGAAAGAATATTTGACAGGTAAGTCCTGTATTNACTAGTGTAGTTTCGTTTACATACTGACTCAGGTTAGACGGACCAACGCTAGGCGGGTCTTCTGTTTATAACAATCCATTGTCGTTGCACTAAGCCAAAGAGATAAGGAGATTGAAGTTTCGTTGGGAATTTTGACAATAGTTTCAACTGCAGACAGACATCAGTAGTGAGACAGCGAAGAAGGTTAGGAGAAGTGGAATTTCAAGAAACTAAGCTAAGATTTCCAAGACAGAAGTTGAGATAAGTTTCGTGAGAATTGCCAAGACTGAAGAAAGAATATTTGACAGGTAAGTCCTGTATTCTGGTACTTTATCCTTTGTGATGTCGATGTACTGGTATATACATAAGTCTGTTCGACGAATGACAGATAAAATATATTATCGATTTATCAACTATTGAATTAGACACAGTTAGCCACAGTAGAAACCTTGGTTGTGGTTTGTCACTAACAGGAATAAAACCAGTAATAGGAAGGGAAACATAGTAGAATCATGCTAATTTTACGATGAACAAAGAAACATGTCAGGGATCACGGGGGATGGTCGTGTTCTCTTTCCCAATATTCTCCCCCCCCCTCAATTGCAATTTTCCTTCAATTTTTCGGAGGGTCTGGTACCCAGGGTAGGTCATGCTATATTTGCTGGAAAAACCTATCAGGGAACAAATCCAGTTTGTCTCGAAGGGAAGAGGCAGCATAAACCCCCTGTGGCATGTTATTATCTCAAAATGATCCTAAGTGCAAGAAAATCGTATTTGTGTGAAATAGCAGATCAGCGAGTGACTTTTATACTGTCATAGTACTATTTTTTAAGTAGTTTACAGGTCAATATCAGTTCTGGAGTATGTCTAGTTCCACAGCGGTCGCAGACAAACCCGTTTAAACAATGTTTCGATGTATGTACTGTTTCAAGGAGCGTTGTACATTCCTGACATTCTGCAAGCAAACTTAAAGGAAAATCCGACACCTCTCACTTCTATTCTGTTTGAGTCCCAACAACAACTGCCAATTTCAATTTGGATCAAATACTTGCTACATATAAAGCATTGTCTAAGACCCCGAAAGGGGGGGGGCACTTTGTATATTTTGGGTACTGGGGACGTGCCATCGGAAAGAGTATTGTTTTCACGATTTTGGTATAAGGAACGGTATCAATTTTCACAATTTTGGTAAAAAGAACGGTATCCATTTTGTAATTTTGGTATAAAGAATAAAAAATAGGTCATTTTATGAAAAATTGGTGTAAAGTCAGGTATACATTTTCAAGAAATTGGTATAAGGTCGGGTATACATTTTCGAAAAATTGGTATAAGGAGCGGGTATGTTTTTGAAGCTTGAGTGGCACGTCCCAAACCAAAAGCTGGTCAAGTGCCCTACCCCCCCCCCCCCCCAGGTCTAAGACCAACGAGACAAACTACGCAGAAGAGAATGTTCTATCAAGTAGAATGTGCTCAGAGTGGGTGTAGAAGTACGTTCAGATATAGCTACATGAATAAATAAAAATATCTCCATGGATTAAACAGATCAGCTCAATTTGCTGAAGGATTTGAGATTCTTTCTCTTTGATATAAATACTTCCTTACGGCTAGTGGGTGGTTCGAGGAAGCACTTGAAAGCCTTTGTAATCTTTGAGTCAAGTTCTAGAAAGTGGATAACACAAAGAGGGTCGGATTTTCCATTTCAAAGCAATTACAGACAATCGACAACTCCACTCAATCACTATAGGTAGCAGGTTTTGGCAGACCAGGGATTCGAACCATCAACTTTCAGATTGCCAGACCAACAACGCCCTACCACTGAGCTATCCCCGTGCCTATCCCAGGTGAAAGTTAGCTTATCTCGTGGGATTAGATGAGCGCTGTGAAGTCTCAGGCACAATAACCGTGGGAATTTAATATTTGCTTATCTGTGTCTCTTTCTCGGATTGATTAGTACAACAAGTCAGTTAGCCAGCAAGGTTTCAGAGTGTTCCTTCGGTTCATTTTATCTACACTTGCAACTAGACTAATCGGCCGTAGATATCTCTTTTTTGCATTCCCTTTTTGAATGAACAACGAGTTAATTAGCCAGCAAGGTCTCAAGTTGTCTCTTCAGTTTGCTTTATCTACATTCCTCCTCGACTAATCAGCCGTAAAAAATACTTTCGTTAGCAAACAATAATTGCTTGTCAAAAAATGAGCGGGTGCTATTGTCACCGTATCTGCCCTTCTTAATCGTGATATTCTCTATTCTTTTTCAAAAAGCCTGAACTTATCATGCCACCCAGGTCTCTTGGTTTTTAGCCTTCAGAAATCAGCTTAAAATCTATCTAAATCATTCCAAATTAATAAAAGCAATCAGAAACGGAGCCGGAAATTCTGTAATCATAGACAAGATGATTTGTGAGTCATTCTGGATTACCGGGTTTTTTAAGCAGCTATGTTTACGGATCAAATAAGATTATTTGGGAGTTAACTATTGTTCTATGTTACAAATATTCTTAATTTAGCCAATAAATTGATTTAATTTAACATATTTCAGATGTGTTATTGAGAGGTCGGGTCATTTTGATTATTTTTCTCTGCCAGATAAGGTTTTTGCAAGCTGTTGAATCGTTTGTGACCGACAAGGAACAAAATGTAATTCTTGCCCTAATAACTGAATTATTTTAGTTGATACGTTCCATGACAAACAACGATCTGATACTTAAAAGTAGCATGAAATAACGTAGCCACATGTAAAGTAGTCCACGGTAAGATTAGCCAATCAAATTAGATTGTAATTTTTTTGAACGAGCTCACAACAAACTTACAACAAACTCCACTTTCTAGCACCAAAAAGGGGCCTGAAGCGGGTTCCTTGATCCCATTTTCCCAGTCATATTTGGCACGCAATCCCAGTCACTGTTTTATAGATTTACAGTCGGTAATCAAAGCCCATTCCCAGTTGATCAAATCCCAGCCATTCCCAGCACAAAAATTTCATTCCAAGAGGGTCATGTTAGGCGAATAGCAGATCCCATTTTACCACTTCAGCACCCTCAACAAGGGCCTTCAGCCTAGAAAGTAACTACAAATTTTACTCTGCCAATCTCCCATGCAGAGGAATACTTGAAGGTGTTGTGACGCAGTGGTGTAATCCTCTGACTTTGCAGCCAGGACAGTCAGGCGGACAGGGATCGATCCCAGGTAGAGCCCCACCATTTGAGCGTCATAACAAGGNGGTGTTGTCACGCAGTGGTGTCATCCCCTAACTTTGCAGCCAGAACAGTCACGCGGACAGGGTTCGATCCCAGGTAGAGCCCCACCATTTGAGCGTCATAACAAGGGGTCGTGGACTCGATTAGGTCTTCTCTACTTCTACGATCCCAGCGCTTGGCTCTAAAAAACGCAACTTCACCCTCTCCTTCACCTTCACCTTCACCTTCACCTTCACCTTCACCTTCACCTTCACCTTCACCTTCACCTTCACCTTCACCTTCACCTTCACTCATTCCCAGGCCCTACACGTGGATTCGAAGCATCTATTGTGACACCATCCGAAAAGCGGATATACATATACTATCAACAGAAACTACTCTTAGCAGAATTTAGCCAGAATTTATCAGAGTTGATGGCAGGAGTTTATTAGCGCTAACACTGCACGTAAGTTAACAACAGCGAAGCAACAGGTTTTGTTTTTCGGGACCAAATTGGACTTGACAGGTTTTCTGTCTTTTCTGCAGACAGATTTCATTTCGTTTCATTTCCTTCATTAACATTCAAGTAAACAAACATTCCTTTTCATTCATTCTTTTAATTACTCAAACAAGATCTTCATTTTGATCCTGGAAACGTATGTCCTGAACAGATGTCGTAAGCTCAGTCTTAAATGTGGTTTAAGTAACAAACAGGGACTATTACGATATGCTGGCGACAGATTTGACTTTGAGGCAGAAAATTAAAACTTGGATTGCAAAAACATCAAATTTACCAGGATCAAGCCCTATCCGAGCTCTGTAAATCTCTCTAAAACACGCCAACGCACTTTTTGCATTATTTTTTTACCCGCTAGCAAGAAGCCTTGGGGTCAGGGAGCCACGTAAAGTGCACTGAATGTTTCTCTGTTGAGAGGGATCAATAGAAAACTACTGGATGGAGAGGGTTGGTCATACAGTAGTCAATTGTTTCATTTATTAGCCGATCATATCAGTAGGTATGATAGTTTGCTAGCCTGCCCTGATAAAAAACATTTTAACATTCCATTTTCTTCACCTTTTGAAAATGACAAAACAATTTCAAGTGGTTTATACTCCCTCCAAAATATTGACTGTAAGTTTTCTCCGTGTCTTATGGTAGTCCCTCCTCCAAACAGTGCAGATATTAACAGCCGTCCGGGCACTAGATCATGGGAAGACGGTATTCATTCCGTTCATTCTTACCTGCAAGGAGCATCCGGGATAACTATCAGGGTCATTGTCGAAGGTTATGAGCATAAATATGAATATCTGCTTATTAAAGGGAGAGCCTTAAAGGGGCCTTTGCAACCGGCATGCTTTGCAACCGGCATGCTTTTGTGGTCTCTTTGTTGTCGTCATTTTCATGGTCTACAAAAACGGCCGTCAACAAAGAGATGGAACGTGCAATGCATGCTGGTTGCAAAAGCCCCTTTAATAACGGAAGGATTAATACCTTTTTGCTATCTTCTTCAGGACTCTTAGTTGCTCATCTTCTTTGGTTAGCAATGCCAGTTCGTCTAAAAGACCATCTGCCTGAAGAGAAATAGTGCAACTAGTTTCATTAGAGTGTCTCACAACTGATCTTTTCAAAGGCAGGTTTCTTACATGCTACAACAAAAGAAACTACTCATTATTTTGAAATTATTTTGAAAAGTTTTGGATTATTGCAAGTGCAAGCTCGTCTGTTGCTAATTCAGGTAGTTTGGAACAGCCTACTTAAAAAGACAAAAATCAGTGCTTTATGGACAGAGAGAGTTCCTTTTATGTTTGGATCATTACAGGATTACGACTTCCGCTGCTCTGAGCTCACATTTCCAATTCATGGGTACGTTGCTTTGATTGGTTCATTTCAAACAAAAATTTGCGAAACTTTGGATCGCTATCAGACCTTTTAATACTGCAACCAACTTAGAAGAGATTTCAACATGTCCAAAAATAGTCATTTAGACGCTAAGTATTTCATTTCACATTCCTAAATACAATGCTGGCACGCAGGATGATACTTCTGTATGTATGTATGTCTGTATGTATGATTTCAACTTTCACCTTTGCCACTAACAATTTCTGAAGAATTTAAAAATCGCCTCTCTCCTTCATCATTTACTAAAAGCTAATCGCCTCTCTCCCCAACATTTGCGAATTCTTTACCATATTAATAAGAATTACTGAACACACATATCTCCTAAAGGCCACTATCTAAAAAAGTATCGTGTCGGGTCGCAAAATGAAATCATGTCTAGAAGTCACGTTTTTTTTCCTTTCTAGCAAATAAACGTCTCAGTTTCACAATTAAAAGCTCAAGGCCAGAAACTCCCCTACAAAGTTAAATTAACAAACAGAACGAGATTGACCTGACTGGCGAGAAATTTTGAATCAAATCTGAGGTGTCTAGCATACCCATATCAAAGATAGCGTCTCTTAACAGTGCTTCATTCAATTTGAGCATGTAAAGTTTTACCGATAAAAGACTTCCTGGCTTATTTTTGACCTGGATAAATCGGCCTTTCTTAGTTTCTAAACATGACAGCAAAAGTTATGGCTGTGAGAACAAATGTAACGAGAACTGGAAAGGGCTAAGCTGAAACGATCGCAATTTTCTTTTGCATTAAAAAATATAGCAAATGAATGAATGGCGTGCTTTTAGAGACTCAAATCTTGATGATCAATGTCATTTATAAGTTTTCTATTAAAAAATTGACAGTTTTCTATTCTGTATTCAAAAAAGTAACTGCGCACGAGGCCTCTTTTTTAAGTCCTATCAGTATTGCATGTAATGTTAGCAGTTAAGCAAAAAAGCCTCGATTTAGAAATGACGGAAAATCTGACCTTTCAAGATGAATTCCTTACTCTCAAAAGCACCCATATCAACACACAAGATACTGAAGTAGCTAGGTTGACTGTCGAAGGTTACTTTCAAATTTTTTCAGATCGATTTTAAAAACCATGATGCATCAGTATCAATGTATTTAAAGGGGACAAACTAGAGAGGCTGCCTGAATTTTGCTCCAATTTAAGCTGATGTTTTGCTCGCATACGGCAGAATTCTGCAACTTCAACCAACAATTTCTAGGTGACCTTTAAACTCCAAGCAAGATGGCTGCCACACTTTATTAGTTACCATGACGGGAGCAGTTACAAACAAACGAAGCCTTACCTCAATTAATGTTAAAGTGCTTTTTGCGGATGGCTTTACGCCGTGGCTTTGCTTGAAAAAGTCTTTAACAGTTTCCGATACGTTGCCCTAAAATTAAAAAAATAATCGATTATTGTATGCCAAATAACTGGAAGCAAAACTGTTAGGAAAGTTTGGACTTTTAAGAACCAAACGGGTAGTTAATAGTTTCCGATGCACTGCCCTACAAATTAAGAAAGCCTATGATTAATAGGTGATAAATGATTACAAGCAAAACTGTTAGGAAACTTTGGAGTTTCAAAAAACCACGAGGTAGTACATGGTTGCCACTAAATTAATGCCGGGACATTAAAGTACAAATCCTATCATAGCAATTAGAGGACGTTGCCATCCTGGCTGATTATTTGGTCAGAGTAATTGGCATAGGAAATTGTGGAGAAGCTTTGCAATGAACGCTCAGACATCATTGTCTGATTAAATGCAATCGGTCCCAAAAAATGTTGTCACACAAATTTTGGGTCGAAGAAATTTAGAGGCCTTGAGAGTATAAATTGTTACATTAGGTGATCTTAGATAACTGAAAACAACCTCTACCTATACACTACTATACATACACTATACACTACTTTCCGTTACTATATCATATACACTACTAGACACTACTATATCCTATACACTACTTTCCTTGATTTTGAGAATATAATGTCGCTTTAGTAAAAATTTAATGGAATAGATTTTGAGCAAGATCTTTTCAGAGGCAAGAATTATGCGACATACGCTAGCCTCCGTCTTCGCCATTTTACAAAAGGATTTCCTGGTGTTTTAGAAAAAATTGGCTGAAGCTGCTGCTTGTGACTTTGGCTGAAGAAGCTAAACAATACTCTTTATAACTCCAAAACCATGAAATAAAAGAATAAGCTATGTCGTGGAAAGAAAAAAATTTTAAGGGCTATGCTTAGCGGTAAATGTTTAAGTATCAAATCCTCTTTTTGTGCCATAAAATATCTTTACGGTTGGATAAATTGGATTACGGTTATAAACTTCTTGACAAGTACGATTTATAGGAATTTAAAAATAACCTGGTGAATATGAGAAAATGCATAAATCTAAGTGAGACTTCAAATGCCTGAAGCTCTGGATACACCCTCCTTCGTAGAGGCTGAGTAATACAGGGCCTCTGCGAAGGAGAGTGCTCTGGATAGCTAAAATATCAAGTAGTGTTTCTGTTCGTTTTGTGCAGTGCATGAAGCGGTGGGGGAAAGTGTTAAACGACCTGATGCTCTGATACTTGAAGATTTTGATCAAAAAGAAAAAGGTGGAGGTAAGAAATACAGATTGTGAATACTACTGATGTTTGTAATATCAATAAACATGACTTTGTGCACTAACTTAGGGTCAGATTATTCAATTCATCAATTACCTACCGGGTGTTTAATAAAAAGTAGACATATTTGACGAACCACTAAAATTTCTTATTGTACCTATCGCTAAAATTTATTTTTGTTCCGTTTTACCATTGATTAAATTACTTTTCAGAGTAATAAAATTTGTGTGATCTTGACTTTTTCATCATCATTCACGAATTGCATTAGCTTCAATGAATCTATTCAATCTACAATATTGTGAACCATAGACCCACTCCGATAGCATGGGCGCAGTGTCTTGAGCGAGGGGAGTCTGAAGGGGGAGCAGTGGCGGTAGCTGCTGTCGTTGTTGTTCTCTCGGCAGGGGTTTCTGTTGTTTCGTATCATCGCCTATGCTTGCCTGACCGCCAATGTGAAACAGGCTCTTATTCATAAGTATTTAATCGTTTATGTGTTGCTTTTTGTAGTTGTATATTTAGTTTCAGTCCAGTTTCATGTTCTTTATGTAATTGCTATAGGGTAGTCATTGTCTTTTGTTCCCTGTGGTATCGTCCTTGTAGTGTCGTAAAGTTCATAAGTAGTGTCTTAAGTAGTTTGTTATCGTAAAATTTTAATTGAATAGAAAAAAAATGAATCGATGCAGAAAGTCCTTGTGTCCAAAATGTCCAGCTTATAGCATAGAGAACATAGCATTAGTGCTTTAGCATAGATAACCTTCTTCAAATAATGCACAATTTTTAATCTCCTAAAAGCAAATAATTTTGTAACAAAACAAATACAGTATAAATAATTGTACTTTGAATAGAATTTTATTTTTTACGACGTTTCGGGCATAAACCCATTATCAAGTGAAGAAAGATTAGTAGAACGTAGGATGCAAGAAGAGTAGATTCGAAAGATAAAGATCGAATGATAGGGAATCGATGTGACGCAAATGAAAGAATAACAGGATAGGTAAGCATGTGAGAAAAAGGAAGAGAAGGGGTAGGCTGGAATAGTATCATTGTAAATAATTAAATTGTTTGTTAAGTCCTGCAGGGGAAAGAGCTCTAAGTTTGAAAATTATTCGCTTCTCCAAAGTCTTTCTTTTAGTACTGTCTGTGGGTGCAAAAAGGAGGCCAAGAATCATCATATCATCAGTTGAGTGGTTGGGTAAATTGAAGTGTTTAGAGATGTTGCTATTAGGGTCATTTTCATGATGCTCGTTGAGATGGATCTTATGTCTAACATTGCGCATATGCTCGCCGAATCTGTTGTTGATTTGGCGAGAAGTTTCACCGATCTATAAAATGTTGCATTTGGTGCAGGAGATACAGTAGATGATTTTGTAGCATGAAATAAAAGAAAATGTGACCTACTTTTTCCAGGTCTGTCACCATATCATCACAGCTCACCGCAAAAACCTGCAAGGGATGAAAATGTCAAAAAGTTTTCTTATAAACGGAAAGGTCTCTAACATCGTTAACTTTCGACATAAGATAAAAAGGAAAGAAAATCATTGGGGATTATCAGAACTCTATCATTAAAGTGGATTATTTATTACATTATGTCAAAGGGGTTAGGGGTCTAAGCATATGTGACATTGAAAGCTGTGCTAGTGTGGGAACCGAATGAGGTTCAAAAGTTACGCGCAAATTAGGGTTAATAGGGTACCAAGGTAGGGGGCGTTGTAATTCACATGTTGATAACATTGTGAAGACACCATTTGCATACCAATCAGTATTGAGAGACGGGGTGGGGGTGAAAGGGGAATACTAGCCGTCAAAATCATTATAATATTGAGAAAAAATCAGGAAGCTTTCAACGAATTTCTTGAGCCTGATAATGAAATGCATCATCGATAAGATAACAACGATAACGACGATAACAACGATAACAAAGATAACAACGATAAGACTACACTAAAGAGATTTGGACGAAAAAATGATACGAAATTTGGTAAAAGTCAAATTTCATCTTCAAAAAATATACATTTACGAGAAGGTCTGAACAGCCATGGTTCCTGAGGCGAAGACATCAAGGACCCAACCTAAACCTAATGAGGAAAATACAGCTATGTATTTCATGGAAAGCAACAAAAATTGTTGGTATCCTTCTTATCCTCCGTCCAACTAGAAGTCTACAAGTCATTTTAAGAAATTATCTGCAAAGCCAAAAAAGAGACAGATGCTTCAATTACAAACTTGATTTAGTGACTGATACGTCACGTTAACGAACTCCTGGAAATGAGGCTGGTCTTTGCGGCTTTACTAGGACCGAAGCAAATGATTAAGGTCAATATGGTTCAATACCAGCGAAGCATGGCAGCACTAAAATTTAGAATTCTATTTCCACTACTCTGATGCATAAATTCTACAAAGTAACCAAGTAGCAGATGCGCGGGGAGAGGTATCCCATAGCAAAGGTATGCAGGGATTTGCTGCCCTCGAGGGCTTACTTTTCTGAGATTGTATAGTTCAGGTGCGCAACTAGGAAATTTTAATGGTAGGGGTTGTATGGTAGACATGGGGCATCTGCACACTCATCAGTACCATGCACTTATTTCAACATGCTTGTTTTCCTTTGTTCTCTGCCGAAAAGAGCAGGGGTTGCAACGTTGCAACCCTTACAACCCCTCCCCCTTAGATGCGCCCCTGTAGTTTAGCCCAGGGAGTCTAGCCAGAATGAAAATGAAGATGTTTGAAAATCAACATAATTTGAATGCAATACATATCCCAATACATACGAATTCATTTACGTACTAGGAGTGGCAAAATCAATCGATATGTAACATCACTTTTCTCTTGCAAAGGTTCAGGGTGTGTTTGATTGGTTGTGCAGCAAGCAGCGTTTTGCACTCTCCGTCACAGCGACAATTGAGTGCCTTTCTCTACGCATGCCTCTGCGGAGGATAGTATCTTACTTTATCATATCACCATAAAGACTAATTGTTAGCAATGGGAACATAGAGTAAGAATCAACTAAGGATTAGATATCTTATCGAATCTATTTCATTTCTACTTGAGCTCTTGAGCTTATTCATTGACCATTGCCAAAGTATTTCTTCTATTGAGTAATGAGATACATTTATATCCAAGAAGTATACAACAAAGGAGTCTTAGTTCATTCATAAACCCTCATTGAAGAGACCGTTGAAATCAGAAAGTCGGTTGATTCGATAAAAATAAAACAAGAGGATTGACGACATTAGGAGATACGCAGATTGAAGCTGGGAGCGAAGAAATATCTCGAACAGAAAAATAAAGTTGAACTCATATTTNACTAATTGTTAGCAATGGGAACATAAAGTAAGAATCAACTAAGGATTAGATATCTTATCGAATCTATTTCATTTCTACTTGAGCTCTTGAGCTTATTCATTGACCATTGCCAAAGTATTTCTTCTATTGAGTAATGAGATACATTTATATCCAAGAAGTATACAACAAAGGAGTCTTAGTTCATTCATAAACCCTCATTGAAGAGACCGTTGAAATCAGAAAGTCGGTTGATTCGATAAGAATAAAGCAAGAGGATTGGCGACATTAGGAGATACGCAGATTGAAGCTGGGAGCGAAGAAATTTCTCGAACAGAAAAAGAAAGTTGAACTCATATTTGGATGAATACAGAAACGAGTTTGGGAGTGAAGAAACGTCCAAAGGACTTTGAAAGAATCTACTTGTCAATTGAACTGAAATTTTGAGAAAAAGGCAACAGATGGTACCAGAATAAGAAGAATCGTTTGAGGCTGTGCTAGAAGAATCAATTGTCAAGTTGAACTCTGATTTGGATAAACAAGGCGACAGAAGTGAATCGAATAAGAAGAATCCATTATCTGGCACCATTTTAGAAGAATTTACTTGCCAAGCTGAACTCGAAGTTCAATAAATAAAGTGATAAATGGGAATAGAATAGCAAGAATTATCTTGCTAAATATGGAAAAAATTTACTCGCCATATTCGACTAAAACTCCGCTAAAACTTTGATGAAAGCACCGATAAATGAAACTCATGGTTAAATAGATATTTGACTGAAAGCTTCCTACCGTTAGAAGCATAGCAGCTCTGCCAAGAAGTTCACAAATTTAGGATACGAAATCTCGGATGCAGGTTATAAGTCGTGAGTATGCAAGTTTATAAGTCAAATGTTATTCTGCCCAAAGCAATAAGAGGGTCTCTGTTAAATCTTACTCATTCTAGACAGTTGCGTTAGTGCATGGATGGCTCATTGGTAGCACACTGGCATTCCAATCTGGAGGTTTGTAGTTCGAGTCCCCGCACAGGCAACACTGCTGCCTAGAGTGAGGAGAGTCGCCAACTCTCTGTAATTCCAGGCTAACGGAATCATGAGGCGTGATCGCATCGAGGAGTATAGAATCATGAGACTGCTTTGCTAACCTTAGATTCTCGATGTTCCTAAAAACTACCTTCGGATGCTTGGTAGAAACGAACAAACTTTGAAATTTCAGCGTAAAATTCCCATATGCGTGGAAGACTGATATTTAAGAAAAGGCTTCACGTTACCCAATCAGAAAGCCCGGTATGTTTCATTCATTTGTACAACAATAATTCCAGGCTTTGTGCGTTTTTCTTACACCAATTTTCATATCAGTCATCAATGAGTTTCAAACGCCGAACTAATCTTTACTTTCATTCCAAACCATATAAAAGGTCCCCGCAAGCGGCTTAACTATGCATTTTTAAAAACATCGTACTTTAATAAAAACGTTGGTAATTCGTAGTCCGAAAATAAATTACATCTACTTTAATTTTTGTCGGTAGTTGATCAATGCCTGTCGCTTTCCTTCTTGTGTTTTTAAAGACAAATTGGATTTGCTTATGTTATAAATTACGAAACAACGATTTTAAAAACATACAGTTTATTGTTTGGAAATTACAATTACACCTGTTT
>REGM01000047.1:768611-779643 GCA_004194415.1 Aurelia aurita
GTAAGTACAACCAGCTATTTTTAATAATTATTAACGAAAGCATTGGCAAAGATTATTGCATGAACGTGTATTTGAGGGTATTTTACGAGCATCAATAATATAGTCAATATATGTGAGAGGGGCACACATAATTTGTAACACCGTAAGTACAACCAGCTATTTTTAATAATTATTAACGAAAGCATTGGCAAAGATTATTGCATGAACGTGTATTTGAGGGTATTTTACGAGCATCAATAATATAGTCAATATATGTGAGAGGGGCACACATAATTTGTAACACCGTAAGTACAACCAGCTATTTTTAATAATTATTAACGAAAGCATTGGCAAAGATTATTGCATGAACGTGTATTTGAGGGTATTTTACGAGCATCAATAATATAGTCAATATATGTGAGAGGGGCACACATAATTTGTAACACCGTAAGTACAACCAGCTATTTTTAATAATTATTAACGAAAGCATTGGCAAAGATTATTGCATGAACGTGTATTTGAGGGTATTTTACGAGCATCAATAATATAGTCAATATATGTGAGAGGGGCACACATAATTTGTAACACCGTAAGTACAACCAGCTATTTTTAATAATTATTAACGAAAGCATTGGCAAAGATTATTGCATGAACGTGTATTTGAGGGTATTTTACGAGCATCAATAATATAGTCAATATATGTGAGAGGGGCACACATAATTTGTAACACCGTAAGTACAACCAGCTATTTTTAATAATTATTAACGAAAGCATTGGCAAAGATTATTGCATGAACGTGTATTTGAGGGTATTTTACGAGCATCAATAATATAGTCAATATATGTGAGAGGGGCACACATAATTTGTAACACCGTAAGTACAACCAGCTATTTTTAATAATTATTAACGAAAGCATTGGCAAAGATTATTGCATGAACGTGTATTTGAGGGTATTTTACGAGCATCAATAATATAGTCAATATATGTGAGAGGGGCACACATAATTTGTAACACCGTAAGTACAACCAGCTATTTTTAATAATTATTTAAGAAAGCATTGGCAAAGATTATTGCATGAACGTGTATTTGAGGGTATTTTACGAGCATCAATAATATAGTCAATATATGTGAGAGGGGCACACATAATTTGTAACACCGTAAGTACAACCAGCTATTTTTAATAATTATTAACGAAAGCATTGGCAAAGATTATTGCATGAACGTGTATTTGAGGGTATTTTACGAGCATCAATAATATAGTCAATATATGTGAGAGGGGCACACATAATTTGTAACACCGTAAGTACAACCAGCTATTTTTAATAATTATTAACGAAAGCATTGGCAAAGATTATTGCATGAACGTGTATTTGAGGGTATTTTACGAGCATCAATAATATAGTCAATATATGTGAGAGGGGCACACATAATTTGTAACACCGTAAGTACAACCAGCTATTTTTAATAATTATTAACGAAAGCATTGGCAAAGATTATTGCATGAACATGTATTTGAGGGTATTTTACGAGCATCAATAATATAGTCAATATATGTGAGAGGGGCACACATAATTTGTAACACCGTAAGTACAACCAGCTATTTTTAATAATTATTAACGAAAGCATTGGCAAAGATTATTGCATGAACGTGTATTTGAGGGTATTTTACGAGCATCAATAATATAGTCAATATATGTGAGAGGGGCACACATAATTTGTAACACCGTAAGTACAACCAGCTATTTTTAATATTTATTAACGAAAGCATTGGCAAATATTATTGCACAAAGGAGTATTTAAAGGCATTCTCCAAACATGAATAATTAGCCTGAACTGAATAGATATAGATGTGAGAGGGGCACACATGATTTGTAACACTGCAAACTGCAAAACATCTATATTGTTGATCATTGACAAAAGCATTGAAAATGAAAATATTAGAAAATAGTTTTGTTTAGGGTGTTGTGTAAGTTATTCCTTCGTTTTTAAAAACTTTCCTCGCGGTCAGAATTCACCCTTAACGCTATTTTATGGTGCGATGTGGTGCTGTAAAGTTCAATTGATCCCTCGTTGTTGCATGGGCAACGCATTGCTTCTCTTCAATGCGACCCTGAATGCGTAAAGGAGGACGCTTCAAGTGTGAATTCATCTTTACCGATCTTATTCAAACATGCATCTCCGATTATTTTTCCAGGAACGATGCTTCAATTTCACCTCGCCACAAAAACTATTCTTGCGTTCGTCACTTTGGCAGCCTTGGCAACTTCATACTGGTTGCCACCACAAGACCCATGGGCAATAGATGACGATTTTTGCTCTACTGGGCCACCAGGGCGATATTGCGAGAAAGACCTCGCAGGGTATTATGACTGCAGGATTAATCCAAACACTGGAACCTATTCCAATAAAACTTATGAATGCAAGGAAGGAACAAGGTAATTTGCACTTGATTTTATTTTCTAGCTTCCGACACCTCAGAAATTCTGAAATATTTATCCACAGTCTGTTCCGAAATTCTTCCTCGAAGTCTGTAACTCAGAAAGGTACCACCAAAAACAATTAGCTAAAAATCGAAATATCGTGGAATTGTCTCAAATTGGTACAGAGCCTATTTCAAATGTGCTGATTACGAACATCACTACAAGTTTTGAAAACATGTCACCAAAGTGGTCCAAATGGCACACAAAGTGGCACAAATTACCATTATTGAATGAAAAAATAAATGGAAGAAGTATTAAAAACTGTTTGAATAATTTGTAGGCAGGAACGGTTTAAAAATACATAGATTTAATTTATATTGCCAATATTTCGTCCAGCCATGCAGAACTTCTTCAGGGCTGCTAGAAGGGGATAAAAAACTTCAAGTATTTTCTTCTTAGATGATTCTGTGATTGTTCATGTTCACAACTTCTATCTCACTTATTAAACTTTTCGGAAACAGCCAAGACAGATCGCTTAGAAATTTTTTATTTAATGTTAACTTTAAAGACCATTTTTTCCCCGTGATCCTTTGCATGCGTGCAAACCATCAAAACACCGTATTGGTCGCAAACAACGTATTTTGAATTCACAATAGTGGGAACATAAATAGCTCCATAGAACAGAGCTTTCCTACTCCTTCGATTATTGTCAGGAATGTCTCCTGTTTGAGTTCAAAAGCGATGATATAGTTGATTTGAAGGTTGAAAAGACAATACAGCCTCACGATTGCTAGGCCAACATCATTTTCATAGAGTATGGAATTTGTTGTGAGACTGCAAAGGATCTTGGGGAGCACAGGGTCTTTAGTGCCTTTAATATGAGCTGATTATAGATATAAATAGAGTGAAGAAAATAATTTTATTGTGAGTTATTATTTTATCTCTGAATTTGTGGCTGCCGTCGCCAAGTCAACATAAATTCATAAATCTAATTCATTTACGAAAAAACCTGAAAGCTTATTCCTTGATGAATATCTGTCCACAAAAAATCTAAAATATTACGAGTACAAAGATACTAAAAATTAGCGTCGAAACTGAATTTATAATAATCTTACAAATGAAACAAAATTATGAGAATAAATCTGATTGGGGAATATTTAAGTTGATTTATCAAATCAATTAAAGACCCATTGCTAACCATGATCCTTTGCGCGCCGAATGAAAAGCAAGACAAAGAGAATTTAGGCCAAAAACGACTTTTAGATAAGTGAGGTTGACTTGATTTATCGATGGAAAAAAACTCAGGAATAACAACACACAAATAAAGAATCCACAATAATTTTTCCACGAAAATATGCTTGAACTATCTGAATACCCAATTCAGATTTGTGACAATATAATGCACGAGTCAAAACGATATCCGGACATCCCCCCGGGCCACTCCCGGGCATTTGACAATGCATACGATCCGATCCTAGGGGCGGGGAAATTGAACCAAATATCAGAGGGTTTTAAACCTTATTGGTCCATTTATATGGCCAATTCTACATTTTAAGGCTGCAAGACCGGGGCATTTGATGGGAGTTCGCTAGCCAAGGGCGGGGAATTTGACCACCATAAGAATGAAAAAAAATCACATGCCCGAGGGTGGCCCGGGGGGGGGGGAGATGTCTGGGTATCGATTTGACTCGTGCATAAATTGCCAAAATATTTTCACTAAAAGTCGACGAGGCTTGATGTCATATCTTGTGTGGTATTAAGATTAGTATAAACGCAATATAGCAAAGTTTCGTTTGGGATGCTAAATGAAATTGGAAAAAATATCATGACGCCGCTGTCGACGAAGGATGAACATTCATCAACAATTTATAAATTAAATAAACGAACTGCAGGAAAGAAAGACTTACGTGAATCACCTGCAAGGTTCACCTTTGACAAACAAAGAGAACCAAGGACAGACAGGATATTCATATCATTTGAAAGTCGACTTTTTGGGCCGCAAAGGATTATGGTTAGCTATGGTCTTTAAGTGGAAAGGCTTCACAGTTGTTGATCGTATCTCGTTTCCATTTAGATGTATTTGCTACGATGGTCCAGCATGTCCTCAAGATATGAAAGATCCCTGCACGACCTACGAAATACCTGCAAAATTTCCAACATCGTATTTGATGACGTATACAGGTGAAAAACAAACATGTGATGCAATGGGATGCATCACAACAACGTTCTCTGGAATAAGGTGAAAACTTTGTCTTGTGACCCTTGGCTTTTGACGCCTAATTTATGACCTATGATTTATGATCTATGATTTATGATCCATGGCCCATGATCTAGAGATTTGCATTTGTGCTTTGTTTTTTATGGTCTATGATCAACGATTTTCCCAAAAAGAAACTTGTATTGTTGATACTGTGTAATTGCATTTGTTTGATCCTAGGACTTCAAACATATAATTTTAAATTCAATTTTAGGTATCAAGACACGAAAAATAATGGCCGCTTTCGAGAAGATGTGTTGGGTACTGAAGGAATTGACGTCACAATGCTAGTATTTTCAGGAATAGCTCAGGTTTGTAGATCTTATGATGTCGATTCCTTCCTTATATGCTTTTTGCTGTTCCTTTAAAGGTGGACTGTCACGCTGCTGATTTGCTCATAAAAACACGGGGATCCTGTTGTTGTACATTCAGCCAAAAAAATTTCGGCTGGTCTGCACTTTAGGGGACCAGCTTCAATATCGGCACGTTATGTGTCATGGGGTAAGGATTAGGGTTAGGTTTTGGAAAAGGGGTTTTGTTCAGGTTTAGGGCTAGTTTGGGTTTAGTTAGGGTAAGGTAGGGTTTAGTTAGGGTTAGTAGGGTATTTGGTCAAATTCGTTCCTGAGAGATATGACACAAATCTGGTCCGCTAAAGTGCAGTCGTCCCAAATATTTTCTTCTGAGGTACAAAATGGTTTGTGCGGCAATAGGATCCCGTTGTTTCTTCTTTAATAATTCTCTTTTATATTTCAATTTCTTTCTTCGTTCTGTGCAAGCTTTAGGATTTTAAGCCATCGAAAGTCGAATGCGGCCAAAAAATGTATGTTTTTTCTATAAGCAGAGAGTACTGAAAGAAATAGAGTATAAGTGGGTCAGGGAAGCTATTTTTCAGGGCATTTATGCACGAGTCAAAACGATACTCGGGCCACCCCCGGGCATTTGACCATGTATACGATCCCAGGTGCGGGGAATTTGAACCAAATATCAGAGGGTTTTATACCTTATTGGGCCATTTATATGGCCAAATCTACATTTTTAGGCTGCAAGACCGGGGCATTTGATGAGAGTTCGCTAGCCAAGGGCGGGGAATTTGACCACCAAGAATGAAAAAAAAATCAAATGCCCGGGGGTGGCCCGGGGAGGGGATGTTCGGGTATCGATTTGACTCGCGCATTATTTAACTGCCAGGACTTTTGAAAGATTTTTTAATCAAAATTGATTTTGTGCAGCAAAAATATCTACCTTAGAGAAACGATTCTTAGCTTAATTCTGTATTATCACCGTGTCCACTGATAGAGAGAATGCTTCAAATCCATATTTCCAGGGATCCATATTTTGAATTCTTAACACCATACAATTCTTTATTTCAGTATGAAATCGACTGGAGAGCTCGAAGCTGTGAGAAGACAGCCCCATTGCCGTTAGGCCCTTTTCAGATTCCCTTGTTTTATTCTTACACTGGAACTGAGATTGTAAATGGAGTCGAGGCTGATAGATGGCATTGGTTTACTGGTGCACACAACCGAGGCGAAGGATACGAAGCCATATATATCTACGCTACACATACCTTTAATGGAAATTATGTACCTGTCAAGCTATTTCATATTACAAATGTAGGCCCTCCTGTTAAAGAATCGATGTGGAGCAATGAAACCACAGGGGAATTCAAGCAAAAAACCTTCAATGATACTCAATTTAGAATCCCTTCGTTCTGTTTCACTTGAAGAGAGGCAGCTTGAAATGAAATCTTGTTCAACTATGCATTTATGGACCATGAGCCTTTGCGACTGAAGCAACTCCATGTGCCATTACTTGGCTTGGTACTAACAGTACTTGACTTGACTTGACAGTCGACCAGTCGATTCTGGCCTATGTTATTGGAACAAATGACTTATTTGCTGGGATAAAAGAATTTTATTTAATCGAATCGAATCTCGTATGAGGGAGAATCACCGAGACCCTTTGCATTCAAATAGCTCAAACTGTATAAATCCTTCTCTTTAAAAAGCCAATCTAAATTCCTACCAGTCCAATTTCGCCAGTGATGGACCGTAGATAGAGTAAAGCTTGTCCCATTATGTACATCTTATCTTATATGGAGTTTGCTTGGCACAGTTTGAGACCACACTACCCAGAGCTATAGGTTAGCAAAGGGCCTTTGCACGTATTTTTTTTATAAGAAACTGCTTATAAGAAACTCAACTCTCAGATCGCCAAAAAATTAAGAAAGTCCAGTATTGGGAAAATATAACTTAAGAAACTAGTTATTTTAGTCGAGGACATCCTTGGCATATTCTTATTTTATTTTCACTTGTTTCCTGTATNGGCATTTTACCATGTATACGCTCCCAGGGGCGGGGAATTTGAAAAAAATATCAGAGGGTTTTAAACCTTATTGGGCCATTTATATGGCCAAATCTACATTTTAAGGCTGCAAGACCGGGGCATTTGATGGGAGTTCGCTAGCCAAGGGCGGGGAATTTGACCACCAAGAATGAAAAAAAATCACATGCCCGAGGGTGGCCCGGGGGGATGTCCGGGTATCGATTTGACTCGTGCATAAATTGCCAAAATATTTTCACTAAAAGTCGACGAGGCTTGATGTCATATCTTGTGTGGTGTTAAGATTAGTATAAACGCAATATAGCAAAGTTTCGTTTGAAATGCAAAATTAAATTGGAAAAAATAGCATGACGCCGCTGTCGACGAAGGATCAACATTGATCAACATTTTATAAATTAAATAAACCAACTGCAGGAAAGAAATACGTACGTGAATCACCTGCAAGGTTCACCTTTGACAAACAAAGAGAACCAATTTATACAATTTATAAATTAAATAAACCAACTGCAGGAAAGAAATACGTACGTGAATCACCTGCAAGGTTCACCTTTGACAAACAAAGAGAACCAATTTATACAATTTATAAATTAAATAAACCAACTGCAGGAAAGAAATACGTACGTGAATCACCTGCAAGGTTCACCTTTGACAAATAAAGAGAACTAAGGACAGACAGGATATTCATATCATTTGAAAATCGGCTTTTTGGGCCGCAAAGGATTATGGCTAGCTATGGTCTTTAAATGGAAAGGCTTCACAGTTGTTGATCTTGATCGTATCTCGTTTCCATTTAGATGTATTTGCTACGATGGTCCAGCATGTCCTAAAGATATGAAAGACCCCTGCATGACCTACGAAATACCTGCAAAATTTCCAACATCGTATTTGATGACGTATACAGGTGAAAAACAAACATGTGATGCAATGGGATGCATCACAACAACGTTCTCTGGAATAAGGTGAAAACTTTGTCTTGTGACCCTTGGCTTTTGACGCATAATTTATGACCTATGATTTATGATCTATGATTTATGATCCATGGCCCATGATCTAGAGATTTGTATTTGTGCTTTGTTTTTTATGGTCTATGATCAACGATTTTCCCAAAAAGAAACTTGTATTGTTGATACTGTGTAATTGCATTTGTTTGATCCTAGGACTTCAAACATATAATTTTAAATTCAATTTTAGGTATCAAGACACGAAAAATAATGGCCGCTTTCGAGAAGATGTGTTGGGTACTGAAGGAATTGACGTCACAATGCTAGTATTTTCAGGAATAGCTCAGGTTTGTAGATCTTATGATGTCGATTCCTTCCTTTTATATGCTTTTCGCTGTTCCTTTAAAGGCGGACTTTCACGCTGCTGATTGGCTCATGAAAACAATGGGATCCCATTATTGTACACTCAGTCAAAATTTTCGGCTAGTCTGCACTTTAGCGGACCAGCTTCAATATCGGCACGTTATGTGTCATGGGGTAAGGGTTAGGGCTAGGTTTTTGGAAAAGGGGTTTAGTTCGGGTTTTAAGTTAGGGTTAGTTAGGGTAAGTTAGGGCTAGTTTGGGTTTAGTTAGGGTAAGGTAGGGTTTAGTTAGGGTTAGTAGGGTATTTGGTCAAATTCGTTCCTGAGAGATATGACACAAATCTGGTCCGCTAAAGTGCAGTCGTCCCAAATATTTTCTTCTGAGGTACAAAATGGTTTGTGCGGCAATAGGATCCCGTTGTTTCTTCTTTAATAATTCTCTTTTATATTTCAATTTTTTTCTTCGTTCTGTGCAAGCTTTAAAATTTTGAGCCATCGAATGTTAAATGAGGCCAAAATGTATGTTTTTTCCTATTTCTATCATCAGAGAGTACTGAAAGAAATAGAGTATTAGTGCTTGATATGCAGGGAAGCTATTTTTCTGGGCATTTTTTCTTAACTGCCAGGACTTTTGAAAGATTCTTTAATCAAAATTGATTTTGTGCAGCAAAAATATCTACCTTAGAGAAACGATTCTTAGCTTAATTCTGTATTATCACCGTGTCCACTGATAGAGAGAATGCTTCAAATCCATATATCCAGGGATATATAGGTACTTTGAATTCTTAACACCATACCATTCTTTATTTCAGTATGAAATCAACTGGAGAACTCGAAGCTGTGAGAAGACAGCCCCATTGCCGTTAGGCCCTTTTCAGATTCCCTTGTTTTATTCTTACACTGGAACTGAGATTGTAAATGGAGTCGAGGCTGATAGATGGCATTGGTTTACTGGTGCACACAACCGAGGCGAAGGATACGAAGCCATATATATCTACGCTACGCATACCTTTAATGGAAATTATGTACCTGTCAAGCTATTTCATATTACAAATGTAGGCCCTCCTGTTAAAGAATCGATGTGGAGCAATGAAACCACAGGGGAATTCAAGCAAAAAACCTTCAATGATACTCAATTTAGAATCCCTTCGTTCTGTTTCACTTGAAGAGAGGCAGCTTGAAATGAAATCTTGTTCAACTATCCATTTATGGACCATGAGCCTTTGCGACTGAAGCAACTCCATGTGCCATTACTTGGCTTGGTACTAACAGTACTTGACTTGACTTGACAGTCGACCAGTCGATTCTGGCCTATGTTATTGGAACAAATGACTATTTGCTGGGATAAAAGAATTTTACTTAATCGAATCGAATCTCGTATGAGGGAGAATCACCGAGACCCTTTGCATTCAAATAGCTCAAACTGTATAAATCCTTCTCTTTAAAAAGCCAATCTAAATTCCTACCAGTCCAATTTCGCCAGTGACGGACCGTAGATAGAGTAAAGCTTGTCCCATTATGTACATCTTATCTTATATGGAGTTTGCTTGGCACAGTTTGAGACCACACTACCCAGAGCTATAGGTTAGCAAAGGGCCTTTGCACGTATTTTTTGTATAAGAAACTGCTTATAAGAAACTCAACTCTCAGATCGCCAAAAAATGAAGAAAGTCCAGTATTGGGAAAATATAACTTAAGAACCTAGTTATTTTAGTCGAGGAAATCCTTGGCATATTCTTATTTTATTTTCACTTGTTTCCTGTATCATATTACTTGGAAGGTACTTGAGTAATGTCTAAACATTGGAAAGGCTTCAAAAACTTTTGAAATGTTCTCGAGGGCACAGGTAGTAAACACGAAGATTGTCATGGAACCTTTAGGAAACTCGTAAGAAACTCTTGAGTACTGAAAATCTGATAATTTCAGTACGGCTCAAATTCTTAGTTTCTTATAAAAAAATACGTGTATGGCATTTGAGACTATTTGAAAATTATGTAATGAATAGTTTAACTTACGAACCTGGAATCTGAGGGGACATACAAAAAGTAGCGAACTGTACATATTCTAATTTAATGCATTATGACATATTTTGATCCTAAAACTTAAATTGCCGCTCTCGTTGGCTATTTTTCAGTAATAATTTGCTTATTGAATATATGTCTCTGGGATGTCTCTATGTCGGCTTACTTTGATGAGGGTCCTGAATGGGTAAAAGGGGATCTGGGATGGGAATCGGAATACCAACAGCAAAAACAGCAACCTCGTTCTCATGACCCAAAAGGAGGCTGCTGAATCCAGTATTCATGAGTATTCACGTAGGAAACTGGCCCTCGGAACCAGGTTGCAAAACAGTACACTGAGAATGGAATTTGATCACATATACTCCGTATCAACAAAAAAGTTACTGGAATTGCTTGCAAAACATGACTGGGAAAAGGGGATTGTGGGCCTCGTTTCATAACATGCACATTTTCACATCGTCTGTGACGATGTAAATATATCAAAAAGGGTTCACTTAAAGGGTCTGTTTCAACCGGCATGCTTTGCACGTGTCATCTCCTTGTTGTCGCCATTTGCAAGGGCCATGAAAATGGCGACAACATAGGCCAACTAAGAGATGGCAAGTGCAAGGCATGCTGGTTGAAACAGACCCTTTAAAGTGACACCATAGAAAAAGGATTTTCAAGCTGCGACAGAGATCTCTGTGAATTGGGACTGGCAATACAAATG
>REGM01000047.1:779948-795047 GCA_004194415.1 Aurelia aurita
CGCACTCTCACATGACATCTAATTCGAGGCAGGCTTTTGAATTGATCAATGATCAACAATCTGCTTTGTTGATCAATCTGCTTTGTTTACATTCAGGGGTTGATTACCCAACCAAAGAAAGCCCTTTGTCTGCAATCGTTAATTGATTTGTGTTGACCCCCTTATTTTGAAATTAGAATACATTGTTTTTAAAGATATTTTGCAAGCTTATTAACAAATATTATGATTTGTGTTTAATTAAATCCATGTTTTTTTCCAGTAACTCCCATCCAAGAATTACAGTTTCCATCGAGCTATGCGGTAAGTTGTTGTGCTTTGTTTATTGACTACTTATGGCCTTTCAGACTCGGTGATTTTCATCCGCTAGTTATCACTTACCTTTACTACAGTGTGTCTCAGAAAGAGCGAAACCCCACTAACAATAGAAAGTTTTAAAAAATAACAAGAATTGAATAGATGTACAGTAATGAGTGGCATCCTGAAATCACAATCTTTCTTCTTTCCAATGATATGCAGTTTGGATACATTAACAGAATTACTGTATTTATCACTTAACTCACGTTAGTATGGTCTATTTTAGATGCAAGAAAGTGGTAGGACATTCGCAGAAGTGAAAAGGATCTTGTGGGAGCTTATTTTTATCATTTTTAAGAAATGTGTCTCATGGGAGTAAATTTGCATGTTTCCTACCTAAGGGCATCACCTCAAGTGCTTCTAGGCCTGAAATGTTTCATGAAATCTGTTTTGTAACTTTTTATTGTAAAAAGTCTTGAATTTGCTCTTGCAGCATGCTCACATCTAAAATAGGATATCCTAATACTAAAACGTCAACTAAATGATAAATAATCCCATTGATGTATTTAAACTGCATGTCATTGGAAAGAAGGAAGATTGTGCTTTCAGATGGTATACATACTGTACATCTATCCAAGGGCCTGTTCATACGGAGGCGGCTCGGTAGGCGAGACGCTTTTCACCTTGTGTTCATATGGAGAAATTCTAGCCCGCTTGCCGAGACAGAAATTCGACACGTGTCAAAATTGGACACGTGCCCATTGTCTACCCATTGTCTAAAATAGGAGCGCATGAGCAGTAAAGACCTTTTCGTCTCGGTAACCGGGATGGAGTGTTCATATGGGAAAATTTCCATCCCGCCTACCGAGATCTCGCCAGTGCTCCAGTGAGATCTCGCTAAGCGGGCCAGNCCTTGTGTTCATATGGAGAAATTCTAGCCCTCTTGCCGAGACAGAAATTCGACACGTGTCAAAATTGGACACGTGCCCATTGTCTACCCATTGTCTAAAATAGGAGCGCATGAGCAGTAAAGACCTTTTCGTCTCGGTAACCGGGATGGAGTGTTCATATGGGAAAATTTCCATCCCGCCTACCGAGATCTCGCCAGTGCTCCAGTGAGATCTCGCTAAGCGGGCCAGCTTGCCTGCCCATATGAACAGACAACGAATTTTTTATTAGAATTAGGGGTAAGGTGAGATCTCTGCAAAGAGCTCCAGCCCGGTAAGCGGGCTGGCTCGCCTCCATATGAACAGGCCCCAAATCTTACTATTTTTGAGACACCCTGTCTTTCACCCATCATCGCTCAAACCAGGACTCATAATTTTACATACACACAAAAACTGGACTATTTTTTTCATCTGTTTTGATTTTCTGTCAGGGAAATCACTGCACAGTATTTAAATTTTCATTGCAGTAGGATATTTTGACTTTATGGCTAAAATAAACATTAATCTTTGCACTCATAGTTTGTTCCCCATTTTCCAGCGCTGGAAACACGGAATTTGAGCCGTTTTATTATCAGAACATTGTACTTACGCCATAACCATTGACATATTAAAATGACTGTCACTATCATTTTCAACTGACCAAAGGATGATTTCCTCTGCCGGTCAGACTCCTGTGACGATTTCTTCTTTAGATGATTGTGTAAAGAAACCCTTAAGAATCTATGCGTATTGCTAGGTTGTTGTGTTTGAGTACAGCAAACTCAAATTTTGAGGCGTTTTTTGTAATCAATGTTACGACTTGATAACATAGGCACTGTTTTCACTGCTCGGTTTCCTTTGAAAAGGGAGAAAACCTCTGCTAGACCCCTTCGCTCCCCTCTGCAAGGATCGAAAAAGAATTAAGAAAGGAGCTTTCAAAAAACGCTGTTGAACGTAGAAGTTTTTAAAAAATGAACAGTTTGAAAACAAAACGCATTAAATACAGATCTTTCAATTGGAAACACAAGAAAACGAATCAAAATGGAATCGTGAAGACATTTTTGTAATGTTTTGTTCCATGTTTGTTCCAATAAGAACAGGAACGATTTTTGGTGAAGAAAAACGGACACAAACCACAACTAATGAAAACAGAGGGGTGAAATGGTGCCTAGGCCATCTATGTAATATTTTCGTCTTTAAACAAGTTTGATCACGAGTCCTAGTTGTTGCAACGTATAGTAAGTGCAGGCGATAGTGGAAGCCTCAATAACTCAAACTCTCAAGGAAGACAGTGAGATATCCGTAGTTTTACCCAAAATAAACCTTACTAATAGGGATATCAAATTTGTCGAGATATTGAGTATGTAGTTTGCAATAACCAAGTTTGAGTCATCTAGGTTCTGCTTTATATTGGTATGCTTCTGTTATTGTTAGCAACTTGAAACCAATCGCGTAGTTAGGAGTATGAATCGCAGGCATGGAAAACATTATGCGTGTGGTTGTGTGGTTCACCACAAACATGCCTATTTGCTTATGACAAAGACTGCAAGCCATGGATGTGAATGACATTTATAAATTATGGGATTCATAGGACAACAAATGACTTTATCTGAATGATGTTAAAATTTTCTTTTTAGTTCCCGCCGTGTGCTGATTCGTTGCGGGTAAGTTGGATTTATCAATTCACATTATGTGGAAGTCTGTCGAAAATCAGAAGTTAGATGGTATTTGGATGTAACTGCCGCATTTGTATAGCTTAATTTAGAACATTGTAAGTAGGGTTGAATTGAGAACAGCTTATTGCCAAAATGAGAACAGCTTATGGCCATAAGTCGTTTGCTTTTCGTGGAGCTGACACTTAGAATAAACTCGATTCGGAAATGAAATTAGCCCCATCGATCTAGGCATTAAAAAAAAACTGAAAGCTTTGAGTTGAGAATATTCAAGGAAAGCTTCTGCGTAGCAACTATAATCTTTCCTTTTTTCTTTTTTAACGTTAGTAGCGATTCAATATGAAAGTTGTAAATAAGTTTATATCTAGGAATGTTTAGGCTTGTTATTATTATGTTTTTTTGCCGGGACAATTGGACAGCAGTTGTTTAATTTTTTACTAAACTGAATTGTATCCCAGGGTTTTTATTTTTAAAATGAAGAAAAAAATGAAAATTGCTATTCTTTTAACCAAATGTGAATGAATTGTATTATTAAATTATTATTATTATTATAAATTATTATTATTATTATTATTATTATTATTTCAGCCTCAAATCGCCTGCATGGCAACATCGATGCAAGTATATAGTAGTCTACCTGGGAAGCCAAGTGATGCCGACTATCCTGGTGAATTGCATTTTAGTGTTGGGTTTGACCCAACGCAAAAACCCATCCAGAAAAGTATCCCTCATACATATTCAGAAGAGCTGAAACAGCTCTTCTGTAATTTTGACACCAACGTACCTATCAAATTCTTCTACAACAGTAAGTATATTTTTAGTTAACTTTTTTTCGTACAGAGATACTCCTTGTGTTCCTCTGGCAATCAAAACAATCAAGATTTCATTCAAATTCAACCAGCCGCATCTAAATGCTTTGAATTGAAACGATATGTTAAAATCTTAAACAATACAATCAGGGTTTTGATTACCCTGATTGTTATCCGGAGTTCATCAAGGACGATTGGATTCAGCTTAAAGGGGCTGGATCATGTATTTGTAAACAAACCTTTTGTTTGTTTGTTTGTCAACTTATTTTAATTCGATTTTTACCTAGCTATACATATATACATATATACAACTAATCTAAATCGAATATACAAACCTGTAATCTCTATATTGTTTGCGACACGTGTGCATTGTTTTCTGCACATATTTTGGTGGATGGTGTGAATCCACAATAAAGTTACTGTCAGAAATCCATTGATATCTGTATAATCTTACAACATATGTTTTGTTTCTTTCTCCGTGAAATTCAAGAAGCCATCTTCAAAATAACAATTTCATTTTGAAAAATGTAGTGAAAAATTTGTGTGATATGGCCTACCAAAAAACTGCAAAATCGCCATTTTGAGAGATGATTGTTTACTATTGAATTGAATTGAATTACATGACCCAGCCCCTTTAGCTCTCATTTCCAAGCGCGAATTGATAAAGTCACTTGTCATGTTAATTAGGCGAAGTCTCACAATGTAAAGCAGGTGATCTGATCAAATTGAATCATGGAATGGAGACAACTGCAGCTAACTGCAACATCTGTAACCTTTTAGCTATTCTACAAAAAGTCTGGATTGAACAATTATTTTCGTCAGTTTTGTAGAATTTTCGAATGTGGACAACAGTAAAAGTAGCCATAACACTACCTGAAATTGTAAACATTGTAATTTTGTAAATAGTTGGCCTGAATTGTTACCCTATTAGAGAGTCAACCATGTTTTGTATCGAACTTCAAATATATTATTTTTATGANCACTTCCGCTACTGTTGTTCAGTCTGGGGTTGCTGTGGTGTCACTGAGATCAACCAGCTGCAAAAATTGCAAAACCGAGCTGCCCGTATTGTAACTGGCAGCAGCTTTGATACCCCGGGCCAGCCACTTATCAAAAAGCTTGGTTGGAAGACCATTGATGAACTAATTGCTAGTGAGTCTAATATTATGGTCTTCAAATCTCTGCATGAGCTGGCTCCACAATACATGTGTAATCTTTTCACAAAAACATCCCAGCTGACCTCTAGAAATCTTAGGAATACAGCAACTGACCTAAGGTTACCAAAGAAAAACTCCAAAAATGGACAGAAATCTTTTTCGTTTAGAGGTGCCAAGTCTTGGAATGGCCTCTCAGCTGAGTGTAAGCTGGCATCCTCCTTAAACGGATTTAAACAACGTATATAGGGGTAGCTTGCTGTAAATAATGTGTTTGCCATATGGATTTTCTTTTATTGTAATTATTTATTTTAGATTATAGGGTTTTTATTAATATATTAGAAATTGAATTGTATTAGGTTATTTTAGGTCATAATAGTATTTTAATTTTTGTAAATTTTGTAATGGAGGGCCCCTTGAAAATCAGTATTGCTGAAGGGCTACCCTCCTTAAATATTTGAAATCAAATCAAATCAAACCCCTTTACCGCTCAAACTAGGACTCATAATACAGTAAAAACCCACATAAAAAAGCGCAGTTTCGAGGAGCTTCGCGTGACAAATTTTAAGTCATACGGAGGAGAATACCATGAAAAAATCTGTGTCGAACTTTATACTCTGTTATCTTGTTGTTGTTTGCTTTTGCCAAGCATTAACTCACTTTTTGTGAAGTTGCCAAATCGTGATATTTCTGCCTAGGCCAATGTAGCAGACAACAGACTCGAAACTGGCAGAAATATAGAAGAGTGTTGTAATTCTGAAAATAGTATAGATTTAAAAATGCTCATGGTGAAGTACAGTTGAACATTGCCTTGGGATAGTTCGAGATAACCGCAGCTCTTCCCGGGATATTTCGAGATAACCGCAGCTCTTCCCGTGCTCAAGCTAATAGACCTTTTAGCTATTCTACAAAACAGTCTGGACCGAGCGCTGTTTTTATACATTTTTATAGTAAAGGTTCGATTGAGTAGCGTTAAGCCTGGTTTCCATATGATCGGTCGTATCGTTCCCGTCGCTCTCTTCGCTGAAAAAACGTACCAGCGACCGTAGCGAGACGAACGATTTTATGGAAACTATCACCTTTTTCTGCCAGCGATCGTAGCGACGGGAGCGACACCCTGTCGCTGAGATAGAAAAATTTCGATCTCAGGGACGCAAGCGACTGCCAGCGATCGAGTTTTTTTAATGGAAACCACTTTTCAAAAAGTCAGCGATCCCAGCGACGTTCTGCGCATCTGAGCCCAGTCTCATTATTTTGAGCCTGTGATGCAAACTGAGCGACAGCAGCGATCATATGGAAATAGCTCGATCGCTTGCGTCGTTCGTGTCGTTCGTGTCGTTCTTGTTGCTGAAAGAATTTCCAGTGACGGGAACGACAGCAGCGATCATATGGAAACCATTCGATCGCTACTGTCGTTCGTGTCGCTGAACAATTTACCAGCGACGGGAACGATAGGAACGATCATATGGAAACCAGGCTTTAGAGCTTCTATCACTGTTGTGCACATTCGAAAATTCTACAAAATGTATAAGATTGTCGTTCGATTCAGATTTGTTTTAGAATAGCTAAATGGTTTATTTAAAGCTCTGTGATGGGACATAAACGCACAAGTTGTTTTGACTGTAAAAACAAGTTTAAAATCAGAAAAAAACTATTTAAAATGGAAGATCTGTTCAAGTCACATTTCAGGATTGACCATTTCACATTTCGAGAAGATAAACATTAATAAACTGGAATGAGGATGTCCTGGTGGATTATTCGAAAAATTAACAAGCTGGGGTAGACGCTAATTCCGGAATCGAGAGTAGTTTCAGATAACTAAGTTTGAGTTATCCAGGCTCAACTTTACCTAAAGTTCCTTTCAAGTACTTCTCTTGAAAGATAACTACCGCACGCACCATCTTGTTCAAAGACTTGGCGACTGTCCTATTTATTTATTTTGTCTATCTTTCAGTGGAACAGTACTTGGCCGCCAGGCCATAGGCCTGCGAGTTTGCGCCTGCCCCGGAAGGGACAGGAACTCATACGAAAAGCGGAAAGTACGTTTGACAAGGTCACTGAGCCAAAGGTCACACAGCTCAGATGACAACAAAGCTAAAAGGAGGAAAACGGGTAAACATTTTCATTCCATTTTAGAGTAGGAAACTTTAGGGTTTTAGGAAGGCCCCCGAATAACAAAGCTAGGCTGTGCTTTTGAATCGTCTCATCTTTTATATGCTACATAGTATTGGCTAATGAATTATCATTTTAAAGTACCGCGTGTCGCAAAATTATGTATCGGCGTTTGCCGAACCGTATAATCATCAGTTATGCTTTGATTTGAATGAATTATCTATCATTTTTAAGCAAAAAGTATAACTTAGATTCAGAGATTTATTTCACTAATACCCCATTCACACTGGCAAGTTAAACCAGCTTAAAATAAACCAGGTTATTGAATGCTGCGTTCTAATTGGTTGATCCAACAAATCGAATGCATTTGATTGGTTGAAATTTAACCTGGGCTTGACAAAGCTGGTTTAACTGCTTCAGTGTGAATGAGGTATAAAATCAGTCATATTGTTTCAGAGTTCTCGACAGTTTTACTTGGAAGCTATTTGTGAAAGTCTTGAGAAAAGCTGCAGTTGTCAGAACAATGTGCTAACAACGTTTGATTTCACGAAGCTAGTTGCAATCTACCGGGTGTCCCAAAAAAAGTACTCCTGTGATTAAAAATTCACCAAAACTCGATTATCAAACCCATGATAAAATATTCTTTCTTATTTGTTTTGTCAATGGCCCAAAAATATTTTAAGATGATGATAAAATATGATAAAATATGATAAAATATTTGTTTTCAATACTCGAAGGTTAAGGAATTGCACGCTTTATAAAAACATTTTATTTTGAGTTATACTCAGTGGCGGAGCCACGGGGGGGTGTGGGGGACAAGTCCCCCCCACTTTTATCCGAGGTCAGTTTTCCAATTCGTCTAAATCCGTTGAGAAAATATCTAAGGAGGGGTTAAGTAGTCTCTAGAGTTTGACAGACAAATAAGGGTGTTTCCTGAGGGTAAAAAGGGTGTGGCCCTGAAAATTTTTCCTGGGGGCTATGCCCCCAGACCCCTATCTTCCTTTGTCCCCTACACTTTTTTGCGGCTGGCGCCGCCACTGGTTATACTTTCTAAGAAAATTAGTCAATCATGCCTAAGAGCTAAAATTCTTAGATTTTTATTATCCTTGAAGTCTCCAATGATGAAAGTGTGCGTTTATTTTTGTCATTTATGACCAAGCTAAAAGCTTAAAATGCACAAGGAAATTTATCTGGTAATTATCAGTGCTTTTTTGCAGTATGCTTCCAAACCAACCAGCCCTAAAAAGAGCTAAACTTGACTATTTTTTAAACCAATTAATAAAAGATCAGCTATATCTTGGAAAATAATTTGGTCCTTGATCTACTTGCCAAAAATATAAATGCAAAGATCGGCCATGTAATCATATTTTGTAATTTCAAACACGAGTACTTTTTTGGGACACTTGGTAGCTCGTGAAGTTTTTTGGGTTCACCCGGTACATTTGGATCTGTTTTCACTTTACTTCCGTATGAGAATTACTGAACATGCATTCTTTCATCCATAAAATAAGAAAATCTTTTGTACTCGAGACATCTCATTTTTGGTGTCTCTTTTTCTTTCAGAAACGGCAAAAGTAAAATCTGAAGACAAATTTTACACACTTTTTGTGAGTAATCTTGCGAACTTCGAATTTGTTTTGTTTCTACGTAGAATTTGAAGTTAGTTTTTAGGAACACTGAGAACCTAAGCATATCAAAGCAGTGTCCTTGTCCTTCCTCTCGAAGTGGAACTGCAGAGGGTTGGAGACTTGTCCCACTCTAGGTAGCAGGTTTTTTCTAGGGCAGGGACTCTAATCACCAACCTTCAGATTGGTAGTGAAGCACGCTTCCACTGAGCCATCCCCACATGAGTGACAACAAAGAGGAAATAACTATTAGATAGTTGAAATGGTGGCAATTGTTCATTAGGAATTCGGAATGAATTTGTTTATGTTATCAAGACATAGTAGTGTACTGTAGTGTAGCGCAGTGTAGTGTAGCGCAGTGTAGTGTAGCGCAGTGTAGTGTAATAGAGTATAGTATAGTATAGTGTAATATAGTATAGTATACACCAATGTTGACCAGCTAATAAGGGACGATACCGGATTGGAGAAAGACATTTGAAAGAAAAGATGCAAAACAGAAAGGTGTATGTTCCAGCAAGTTGTTCTACAAAATATTAGCAGAAGTATGTTGTCGATCGAATTTACTGTTGGATTAAGAAGAGATTAGAAGACCATTAGGGACAAATTTTAGCGAGTGTTGACACGATACCAGCACAATTTGAAAAAAGTAGAAGATTTGATTGTACCTTATTGTGTGCAAACTCAGCGACAAAGAAGCTAAATTTTTAAAGGGAATAGCCTGAGTTAAAAGATGAGATCTCATAGGTTTATAAATAGCCTATTGTATTTTATAATCCAACAAGTGGGCAAAGAAAGCAAAGCCAAAGAAAACAATGGCGTGTTTTGGTTTTTCTTTATCCTATTTAAAGACGGGCGACTTATAGCTCAGGTCACTCACTTTAAGACAACGCATACACGGTTAGCGAGTATAATGACGATAGTAGAATATACCCCCTACCACAGATAATATACCGATTGCACCAAAAAAGTTCCCACTTTGACAGTCCATGATAAATCGTACACTGGGTCCATTCGGACGATTGATGACTTAAAACTTTAGTCAAGATCCCAAATATTACTTAGCAATTTTTTTCTCAATTTTTTGGAGACCTTGTTTCCGAACTATAAGTTATAACTTAAAAGTTAATGCCTGGGAAACAACCTAGAGTGATCGAGAAACGTCGATCAACTTTCTAAAGACTGAACTAGCAAGGACGGAGAGAGAACTATTACTGATAAGAGGGAAATTTATACCCATTAGTAATTACAAATTGAGTTACAGAAGGTAATACTAACATTATGCAAGAATCAAGCGACCGCTCGTGCAACTGATCATAAAAGCCAGTTCTTCATTCTCATGTCATTTTCCGCAAGTTTTCTCGTTGTCTCGTGTAGCTCAGTCTTCAGAAAATTTGATCGTTGTTTTTTTATCGATTCAGGCTGTTTCCAGACTTTGAATGTTCAAGAAATTATTTGTATCCCGAGAATTAGGTTGCCGTGTATTATTTAGGATTTTCACCGCAGACTTTTTCATCCATCTTTGAATTCGGCCTTTAGTGTGATTTTTCATTTTTTTGGCGCACCCTCTATAAACATGGATGTTTGTTAGAATCGAAAGAAAATTTAAAATATTTCTTATTAATTATTTTTTCAGGTCCGCGATAAAAAAAGGTTCGACCAGCTGCATCTCTACTCAAAGGCAATGGACGCCTACGAGGGAGAAGACACGATGGGGTTTGTGTTCGATGTTTATACCTGATGAATTGAAAAATATTGAAATGTTGGTTAGCCGCACTTCTTTTGTAATTGTAATTTAACAAATTCCCCACCTCAACGATTAACACGAAAATTACCCTAACAGCAACATTTCAAAGAATTGCAATTTACCAAACCACTCTACTGACGAGACGTCAATTCTTGGTCTCGTCTCCTCCTCGGCTGAGCCTTTTTCATCTATTTTCATGAGGCTTGATTAGCAAATTTGATCAAGGGATTTCTGCCTGTTTTGAAAGATTTTGAAATGAAGCATTTTTATTAAATCACTTTGTAATGTGAGAACGATACGGCCGATTTTGCCAAGTTAAATTTTCTTATCTACATGTTAGCTACACAAATATTATCAGTTTATAGGAATCTAATTGAATTGAATTGGGGGTACCAATTTTCTGCATTATTCCCCCGGTGATAATTTCTGTTTTTTTTTATTTACAGGAATTTGCCAGTAGGGCTGGCCAAGCCTGCTGAGAGGACATCATCGGGGGGTGTAAGTAACTGGATTCTAAACAACTCGGTCATGTCGACAACTGAGAAGACCTACCCTGTAAGTAAAATTATCCGCCTTCTCCATATCTGAATCCGTATAAAATTTTATCTAAATCCACCTCTTATGAAATATATTTTCATGCAACGAAGCCTTTATTACAATTTTAGACATGGTAACGGCGTGCAGCTTCCAAAGTCAACTATAGCTTTCCTCGGAAATAGAATGTGACAGATATTGCCACATGAGGTTGAGGATTCAAGCGACCTTGCCATTGCAACTGTAGGCTCTGTAAAGTATTTGTGCGATCATCATCATCATCATCATCTATTTATTTAAAGTAGGCTTAAAATAAGAATAGCTAATATACAGCTAATCAAGGCCTACTATTTACAATTTACATAATTTACAATTTAATTGAAAAAATTGAATTTAAAATCTTGTAATCCACCTTTTCTTACTAAGGGCGCCAAAGCGGAAATTTGTTTATTGTTTTAGATTTTGCATTTCTGGGTCTAGAATCTTGTTCTGCGTACAAAGTTTAGTATAATAACAAATTTTCACATGACAAACTTTTGTATAATAACAAACTTTTGTCCTAACTTTTATATCCACCATCAAAGTCCTTATGAATTCAAATTCTTTATATCGTCATAATTTTGAAATAAAGACAGATCTGAATGTGAAAATTTGCTATTATACTAAACTTTGTACGCAGAACAAGATTCTAGACTCAGAAATGGAAAATCTCAAACAATAAACAAATTTCCGCTTTGGCGCCCTTAGTAAGAAAAGGTGGATTATAATTATTTTTATAGTAGAAATTGTGAGTAATAGTAGAGTAGGCATATATTAGCTGTAATTTTAGGTACCTTTATTTATTACTGCCTACTGCAATTGATGATGACGATGGTGGTGGTGGTGGTGGTGGTGGTGGTGATGGTGGTGATGGTGATCTAACCAGCATGGGCGTCAAATCTGCAAATAAGGTCGTTTCAAATTCAGTTTAAATGCTTCTTATAAGGCCGATCTCTACTAGACAATTTTTTCGACGGTCGTTCAAAAAAATTGCGACGAGAAACTGTTTTGATATCCGCATGTATTGCTTCGTCGCGAATGCATTTCCAAAATGGCTGGGATTCGAGCGAGGCTGGCTGGGATTCGAGCGAGGCTGGCTGGGATTCGAGCCAGGAAAACTCAGCAAACAAAATCGTTGGACAGAAAAGTAGAAACCACTTCAAATTTTCGTCCAGCGAATTTTTTCGATGCAGTAATCAGAAATTTTTAACGGCGCATGTGTCGTCGTGAATTTGTATAACGATCGTCCAGAATATCGTCTAGTGGAGATCGGCCTTTCCATGGCTATCAAATTGCATTGCCGAAAACGTTAAACCCTTCTAATTTTTCCCCACCTTTTTTGCAGGATGTTAAGTTAAACGACAAAGAAAACAATGAGAGTGAGTCAAGTTAAAGACAAAACTTTTAAAAACGTGATGCGCGTCCCAAAAACTATCACCTCGTTTGATCACCATCCAAAGACCAAGATTCTAAGGTTTGGTTCACACTAAATTATAACCGCGTTAGAAGTGACAACGCATTTTGTAAACTCGGTGTAAACGCATTTGTAGAGAGTTATCACATCAAAACTCTTGATTCTCAGGCAGATGAAAACCTTTTCAATTCTCAAGGTGTACTGGCCCGGCATCGTTTAAACGTAGTCTAAGCCTGCGTTCACACGATACCGGCACAAATTCGAAAACGGATCTCTAACCGATACATGTTGAAAGCAGTGTCATGTGAACACTTAAAAGCGATGGACACGGATCAATTTTCAAGGCTTTCGGAACGAGGCTGATTGATTCTTGAGGCTTAGATATAGTTCTTTGTCGTTTGGTCGAAGAGATAGCAAAGAGAACAGTACTGTCGAATTTTCTATCGTTTTAGAATTGTGCCGGTATCGTGTGGACGCTAGCTAAATTTCTGGTACCATCACTTTTTTTTGCCGTTTTCAAATTGTGCCGGAATTGTGTGAACGTAGTCTTAAGTTAAACAATGAGAAATACGAAAATGGGGATTTTCAAATCCTTCCAACTTGTCGTATATTTGGAGATTTCATCAAACGAGGTGAAGTTTTTGGGCCCCACATCAAAATGTAAATAAATTTGTATATATATATATAGATTCAGATAAAAAAGGGTGGCATGTGGGCAACATTGATCAGAGTGGTTTGTTGACAATAGATCATTCCGCAGTCAATGCGAAGGCGCTGTTTGCGTTGCATCTCGGGATCGCGTGGAGGTTTCAAAATCGAATCCCGAAATTTTCGAAGCTAATATTTTTGCGTGTAAACAAGCCCCCGTACGATCCCATGATGCGCAGCGTTGAGCAACTTCGCATTCTACTGCGGAATGGTCTATTTATCTAATTTGTCAGCCAATCAAGGCTTTGATGGCTTATTGCACGTGTTTCCAGTCAGGAACGGGGGCGGGGCAGGGGGCTGCCCTCTCGAAAATGACCTAAATGTGTTATTTTCCTATTGTTTTGCCCTTAAACTTGCAGTTCTGTCCCCCTAAAAATGTGCCCCGTCCGGCGTCCCTGTTGCCAGTAAACTCAAGAAAAATAAGATGCACCGTTCAAGTTCCCATAAGATCTGGCAAACATAACGTTATCGACACAAGGAATGCCCCAGCAAAGTATAGTTTAAAATTCCTTTATCTTTCGCAAGGGTGACGAATAGAACAATTAGGATAATACACACTCACCGATGTTGTCAACGTCAATCCTTGTCAACGGCGTTTGTCACTTCAACTAGGCCAAGTGATTGTGCAAGTCTGGACACGTCTTTCGCTTGGTGCTCTGTTTCTGGAATATATTGGGAAACAAGTAAATTCTCAGTCTCCCTTCTAGAGTGTGTGCATTGGTTTTATGTAACCCCTTCTTGAATGTGGTCGCTTCGGCTAGGCCTAGTGATTTTGCAAGTCAGGAAATGTCCTTCGCTTGGTGCTCTGTTTCTCAAATGTGTTGGCAAACAAGTAAAATCTCAGCCTATCCATTGGAGTTCGTGCATGCGTTTTCTCTCCTTTGGCTTGCGTGAAAGGTGTTTTCATAGTGCAAAATACTTGAAGTGGAAACAGGGAATGAGCTCTTCTTCCATTTCGTTCGGAAACTTTCTATAGAGGAAGAAGTCTTTTTGGTCTCCAGAGTCTTCCAAGTCTCCCTTGTGATTTTTCAACAAATTATGAAATAATTTATACATAATAGGTCAACGAAGACCACACGTTTACACTGTATGGGTACAGAATTGATTCGCTACAAAGTTGTTGCGGTTGAAGAGCGTTTACACTGCTCCAGAACAAAATTACTCTAAAGATAGAAGGAACAAAGAATGTTATGGGTTAGCAACAGTGTAAACGGGAGGCTGATCCGACACACGTTTGTTACTGTTCCAAAGTTGCATCCATACAAATTTATCATGCATTGTACTACTTTTAAGTAGTGCATACAATGCATGATAAATTTGTATGGACATTCATTATATACAACGCAATTTTTATGAACATTTCATGTCAAATTTATATTTCATTACGGAGTTTATGTTTCATTTATATATGCCCGTATAGGCATTTTGGAAATATTGTCGTTCAATTGATATAGAAAACAAAAATAAAAAATTATTGTAGGTGTATGTTGTGTTTTGATAAAATGTAGTAGGAATAATATTATAACATTGCTACGCTTTTTTAATTCATATTGTTCTGTTCTGTTCTGTTTTTATATACGAGGCAGTAGAAAACTCATTCTGTGAATGATGTTGGAAGCTGCTACCTAGATACTTAAAATTATTGATTTTTATTTGAAACTATGCTCATGTAATTGTGTTTATTTACTTCGCTCTGCCTAAATTCAGCATTATATTACACAGTTTAAATCCACCATTCATGAAGGATATTTTCATGCAGCGAAATATCAGCTACAATCTGAGGCATGGTAATGACGCTCAACTCCCAAAGGTACGAACCACTTCCTTCGGAGTTGAGTCCATAACTTACCTTGGAATTAAACTGTGGCAGTTTTTACCGCAGGAAATAAAACACGCAAACACCCTTCCCATTTTTAAAAAACAAATTAGATGTTGGAATGGAAATAAATGCAACTGTAGACTCTGCAAAACATACATCCCGCAAGTTGGGTTTCTAACAGGATAGACAATTAGTATGTATCTTTCCTGTAATATATATTGCCCATTTTAATATTCTTTTTTTTTTTT
>REGM01000047.1:801121-838211 GCA_004194415.1 Aurelia aurita
ATCAAAGGACCCTTGGGGGGACTCACGTTAAATTTATTATTGAGAAGGTCGTAGGAGATATATCATTTTTAGAAAATCCCATTACATAACAATGTTTTTCAGCTTCAAAAACTTCAATTGCTTCTAAAAACAAGAACAACTTTTATAAAAAATGAAACCTTCAAGAAAAAGTTCATAAGCTGACTTGACAAGCCTTGAAAATGTTCTTTGAGGACGTTATTTAAACCTTCAAAAGCTGTAAAAAATGTCAATGAAAAAGTATGGGGAAGCTAGTTTCTAGCTAATATCAAAGTACATATCTGAAAAGGCAGCATTCAAACTCTGTTCCATTGTTCCTGAGCTGCGACGGAAAATCTATAGGGTTACTTCTTAGGCGTACAAGATGTCCTATTGCCCTCAACTCTGTATGTTCTTGCAATCAGATTCCGAGAAAGCCCTTCAATGTTAACATTGACGTCATTACTGTTTTCAGCAACAATGAGTCAATCCTTACTTGAATGCAAGGCTAGCCTGATAACCAGACCCGATTTCAAAGGAAATAGTTTCCTTTGAAATCGGGTCTGGTTACTAATATTGTGCACCCAAGAAACTGAACAGCCCATTGTGGTATTAAAAGAAAGAATTTGTTTTGATCATACACAGACATAAAATCCTATTTGTTTAGCCTGTCCTTTCTCCCAATCAAGCAGAGCTTTCGAACAATTATTGCACCGGAGACAAGTAATATCGCAAGGCATGATCACAAGCTTTGTTTGTTGAAAAACAATCGACCAGACAATCGCTGTCTGTTTAAAAACAATACCCAATTATCACAGGAGACACGAAATTTCCCTATCATCCTATAGACTCCACTTGTACTTTGTACACGTGAGTCAAAAAGGTGGGTGTAAAATTATATTACATTTTTCTTTGAATTGAATGCTTTGAACAGAACTTTGGGTAGTTTGCTATAAATCTGTCGTGGAAATTTTTCGATATCTTTATTATTTTCAAAATGGCGGCGCTTTTATTCTCGTTGAAAGAATTCATGAAACATTTTGAAAAAATTAAAATCGCCGTAAATCCTACATCAATAGAGGATAAATGATATAATCTTCAAGAGAACCATAGTTTACGAAGGTCTACAATATGGTGGCAAGCAGAAATCTGTCGCTCTTCTGGCTTAGGATTTAGAAATTTGATGACGTCACTGCCTCAAAAATAATAAATGCTGCCATTTTGAAAATATTCTAGATATCAAAAAATTTCCACGACAGATTTACAACAAAGTATCCTAAGTTCTTTTCAAGCCATTTAATTCAAAGAAAAATGTAAAAGAATTTTACACCCACCTTTTAAAGATTTGAGCCCTATGCTTTCGATGTACACCAAAATTTAATAATTTTACCAACCCTTTATTTCTGTTGAATCTTTTAATGCAGACAACTTCCCCTTCCTTGCATTTATCATCAATAGCAACCAGAGATGAATATTTTGAGGAAACTTTCGCAGATCTGCTGACTTCACCAATTAATGTTGTGATATATTCCTTTCCGTCTGAATCTAAAGCTGCATTTTCTTCTAATTGTTGCTCGAGATCTTGAATGATTGATTTGGCAGCGAGCTGATGAATCGTTGGTTCGTTCAATTTGTCCGCATCACTCTCTGAAATAGAAATACAAAACGTTTAAAAGTTTAAAGGCTGTAGCTTTGAAACTATGTATTATATTTCGGCTAGCCTGCACTTCAGCGGACCAGCTTTCAATATCGACATGTTAAGTGTCATGGGGTAAGGGTTAAAGTTAGGTTTTTGGAAAAAGGGTTTAGTTAGGGTTAGTTAGGGTGTTGAAGATAGGGTTAGTTAGCGTTAGTTGGAGGCCAAAATGGTAAGTAATTCTGAATGCGATCTTAGCAATAGATGGTTCAATCCTTCGATAAAAACTACTTAGATTTGAATTTAGACACAAATAGTTTCGGCTAGTCTGCACTTTAGCGGACCAGCTTTCAATATCGGCAAGTAACGTGTCATGGGGTAAGGGTTAGGGTCAGGGTTAGGTTTTGGAAAAGGGTTTTAGGGTAAGTTAGGGTTAGTTGGGTTAGTTAGGGTTAGTTAGGGTAAGTTAGGTTTAATTAGAGTAAGATAGGGTTAGTTAGGGTTAGTTAGGTTTAGTTAGGGTAAATTAGGGTTAGTTAGGGCTTAGTTAGGGTTAGTACGGTATTTGATCAAATTTATTCCTGAGATAAATGACATAGATCTGATCCGCTAAAGTGCAGTCGTCCCTTGACAATCATTTGCATTGTGTTTATATCAATTTAAATGTTTGCCTGGCAGAATTTTTTACGAGGACGTGCGAGAGATTTACTGCAACAATATGTCGTTACAAAACTTACCACTGTTAATGGCCAACTTGAACGGTACAAGTCTTTTAAAGATTCGTCTTCCAATACTGCCAGTCAAATAAATCATTCCTTGATTTGGACTTAGGGTAACATTATCCCCACTGATCTCTTCACCATCTCCTAAATCGTGCACGAATGAGGTGCTTATAGTGCGCGATCTCTCCAGCACGGGTCTTGAGTATTTCAAAGACGATTGCCGCCTTGGTGGAATCTTTTCTTGAGGATGTTCGAGGGAGACGTCAGTAGGGAGGCGTCCAGCGCGTCTTGCCTTTAAAAGAATAGACAAATAAAAATGAGCTCAGAGGCCTTTTAAAAGAGAAATCTTAGCCCGTTTTGAGTTCAACATGTGCTGTGTTTTAACTCAGTTGACGGTGTAAGCCTTCACTAGACTGATTACATGAGTCTAAGTTTTCCGCATTGAAATGAATGATAGTTATGGCTTCAAACTGAGACTCATGACAATACAGCTTCAAAACAGAGACTACTTAGGCCAAATGCGCCGCATTTAGGGCGCATCCAATCAAATCTCGATTTTCTTAATAAGGTTAGACCACGTGCCTATTCTTAGGGTTTGATTGGCTGATTAGATCAAAGTTCTACATTTCAAAACGAAGTGACGTTCTAAACGACGCTCGAAGCGACATTCGACTTTTTTTCGACATTCGAAGGATAGAAGACGTTCGATTTTTCTTCAGATTTTAGTCTCTGTTTAGAATCTGTTTGGTCGTGAGTCCTTGTATGAGAGAAAATAAAACATCAGATTAAAATCATTGAACGAATACAAGGAATCACGTCATCAGTCTAAGCCTTCGCACTGTTTGGATGAAAGAAGCAGAGTTCAAACTCAACACAGGCTTAACTCAACTTGGCAACTCAGCCTCTGCTGAAAATTCACCTCGTGCTAAGATTATTGAAAATCTCTATACTAACAGAAAAAAGTTCAGCTCGGAGCGTGTTGAAATCAAATCGTTGCATTTTGGGATATCAGCAGCCCACTGATTCTGTTGTTTGAGACCGTAGTCATATCATGTGACCTAATCTCAGCCCGTGTTCAGATTTCATGTGACCGCAAATCAAAATAAGCGATGCTTTCAAAACTCAACCTGTGTTGAACTCAAAACGGGTTGAAACTTCTCACGTAAAGGGTCGCTTATAAGAGAGAGGTTATTGAATTTGAGATGATTTTTTGATGCAACAGACGTTTTAGCTATTCTAAAAAAGAGTCTGAATCGAACGATATTTTTATACATTTTGTAGAATTTTTCGAATGTGCACAAAAGTGATAGAAGCTCTAACGCCACTCAGTCGAAACATTTCAATAAAAATGTATAAAAATATCGCTCGATCCAGAGTCTTTTTTAGAATAGCTAAAAGGTCTATAGGAGAGGAGTGCTAATAGGGAACAGATACCTACCAATCATTGGAAAGACTGAATCTGGTAATACTGGATGCGAAATAGAGTAATACTGGATGCGACGATCTCATTTCTAAAAAATTCTGGCCGATTGGATTGATCTAGCGATGCCATATTAGCAACAGCAGTTCCCTATTAGTTTTATGTTGTGTTCTCCTTTCCTTTCTTTGTCGTCCCACATTGCTGAGGTAGATTACCAGAACAAAAACTGAAATTTGTTTTTTTCTCTCGTTTTCCTACGAGTTTAAAAGTTCAATCTTCCTTTTTAACCAGAAATCTGCCTTAGCTTTGTTGTCTTGTTGTCTGTTTTGTGTAATGTATCGTTAATTTTGTCGTNAAATAAACAAACTTTAGACACAATGAAGAAAGGAACAGAAAAAGAAGCACTCAGCATGCACACATGGTGACTGTCTTAGAAGGTGATTATAATAAAAAGCTAGTTTTTCATTTTATGGACAGATAATCGAAACATACAAGAGTAGAAAGAAAGTCGCAGTATAGGCTCAAAGTCTGATGAGGTACAAGTGCTTGTTGTGTTAAAAAAAGACGTCTACAAGGGACGATAGACCCTCTATCAACTGTAAAGGGATTCAGCTTCTATTCGCAAGTTCAGTTCGTTGTGGCTGGCTCGTTGTAGCTGGTTCATTGTAACAGTTAATTTATCAATACATATGTCTGTAATTCAAGCTTCTATGTACAGTTGTCAATAGACAATAACGCTAAAGATGGCGGCTCCAAAGACTCTGTTGTGTTTCGCTGCAAAGCATGCTGGTAAAAAGCTCCCTGACGACCACCATGCTTTGCGGGGCTGCCATCTTTAGCGTTATTGTCTAGTCAGAACGGACGCATTAGAACTTCTAAATATTTTTTCGTACACAACATGATAAAAAAGAAAAGGGAAGAATTCAAATAAGAATGATGCTGAAATAAAACGACAAAATTTAGTGAAATCATGGGCTTTTAATTACCTGCTTTCTCTGAGAGTCTGTTCGCTAAATTCTTCACACCATCAATAAAAGACGAGAAAACTGATTTATTTGAACCAAATTTAGGCCCAGGAGATATATCCCGACTTCTTTCCTCTTCCTGAGATGCACTCCTTTCTTCGATCGATCTTTCTCTACATTTTTGGATCCCAAGAGTTTCCTCGGATCTTGCACGGAAATCTCGCGTTTTCTTTCGGGGAATATTTTCTGCTGAAGCACAGAGTCTATCACTTCCACGCGTGGCATCACGTTGTCTATTGCAAGCATGCGTGCTATCTGCAATGTTGTCATTGCTGAGGGATGATGTACGGCAGCTTTTCGCTACGAAAAATAAACTTCAGGTCATTCGATTTTCGGACAAGAAGATTAAAAGCGAACCTAAACAAAGAGATCTGAGTTGCTGTTTTAAAAATCTTTGAAGATGGAAGGTTATTAGACTTTTGATGCAGTTGAGAAACATTTTCAAATAGTTATCAGCTTTTTTCTCGGAAAATTATTCAATTATTGGCTATTTTTATGTACGAAGTAAAACGAGTACATATAGGAGTGGTGTTCTGTCCCTAACTCACTCAGTCAGTCAGTCAGGAACCAAGAACGCTTTTATTTGATACTGCCGACGAATGCAAAGAATGCAATCAGTTGCCAACTTCTGGCTGTGCCTCCGCCGCCTGCACCATTACGAAAGTTGTTCATAGATGACCGAATGTACTAGAAACTTTTTTGGAACTGCGCCACACACACAAACAGTTTAGGGTCATTATTGTGGAAATTTGCAATTCATCACAACTTGCATTTTGCGTTTGCCAATTCACAAATTGAAGTTAATTATATTCCACTGGTCATGTGATCAACGAAAATTCTAGTTTCGATTTTTGTAGCATTTGCTAACCAATTAACTCAATAGAGGGTACATGTCATACAATGATAAATAGCGTCAGATAAATCATTATTTATTACTATTCTTATTAAATTCTTTAAAGTTGGTTTAAAAGAATAGATCTAATGATATGAACTAATTAAGACCAACTATTTACAACAACAAAAAATACAATTCATAAATATAAACGTAAATACCCTATTTACAAAATCAGCCTCAAGAATATAGGTTCAATGTTCGTTATTTACATATTTTGCAACGGCAATTCTCTCCATTCCACTTTTTATGCATGTCTTGAAGGAACAGCAAGAGGAATCTAGCTTGAAAGTTCATTTAAAAGATTTACGTAATCTTTAAATATACCGAAAAATTTAAAGACCTAAAATTAGCCTTCTAAAAATATATAATCTGATGCCATTTACTATTGTGTGGTATGTACCCTGTATTTAGTTAACTGGTTAGCGTACGCGAAAACAATCGAAAAAAGCCAATGCTTTCGAAATAAATGAACTGAGCTGAACTGAACTGAACTGAGCTGAGCTGAGCTGAGCTGAGCTGAGCTGAGCTGAGCTGAGCTGAGCTGAGCTGAGCTGAGCTGAGCTGAGCTGAGCTGAGCTGAGCTGAATATTACTGCATGTCATGTCTTACATATCATTAACATGTAAAAGTATATTCTAAAGTATACTGAAAGTTGCCAAAAGTTTCGATTTTCATCTTGGTCAGTAACAGTTCTTACAAAGTCGATACAGCGGATGTTAGCTAGTCAGTTAATAACAAGGCACAAAATACCTGAAGCAGCATCACTTCCAATAGATCTCGTTTTATCTGTCAACAATCCACCAACCGGATCAGCTGTTCCATGTCGATGATTACTCCATTCCATTTGGCTTTCATTTTCAAGCGATGAGAGAGGCCTACCCAACGATTTATTCGATCTTGCACTGCGATCAGAGTGACCGTCATCGGAGAATTGTCTTTTGTACAGATCTGGCTTTGAACTGAAGAAATGTCTTTCGTCTTGGTATTTCTCTTGCTCAAAATAACCACTTGAGGATTTTGAAAGAGGGCCATTGTTTCCGCGTACTGGTTCTAGTCTATGCTGAGGCATCGATGTAATTGTGTCTTCTTCGTGGTCACTCTTTGGTTCCGAAGAAGACCTGAAAGATAAGAAAACATTACACCACACTCTTTAGATAAATCAATTTAGAGTTGCAATTTCCAACTAGATGAAGAAAATATGTTCTTCCAATGTATATTTCCGACCAAAAAGTTGATTCTTGAAACATAAATGTAAAAATTGATAAAAGAGGAAACATTTCTCTCCCAAAACTGGAAGATCTCGCAGAGATCGCAAAGAGCCAAGTTTGCACATTAAAATTTTAAGATAGCGCTTGAACACAAAATGACAAATTGTAAATTGTAAATACTTGCTTTCATGATTTGTATAACAGAAGTACCATGAAAAGTATAGGATTTTAATTCGCCTGGCTGAATCCTATGTTCCAGTTCTCCTGGTTTCAAAATGTGTACTTTCTTCGAGGTGATTTTGCTCTCATCAAGCAGCTACCATTTTCAGAATACAGGTTCTTTCCATACAGCGTTATGACTTTTCTAAGCGAAGTTTTTCTTAACAAATTTTAGTTGAATCAAAATGCAGAAAGGCTTTACCTTCTAGAATAGATCATACAGTAAATCCCCGCATATAAGAACCTACTTTTTTGAGAGCCAGGCTGAATGAGGTTCTTGTTTCAAAGGTACTTAGATCAATTTCAGGGTATAAGGTTCTTATTGGAAGGGCGCCTTCTGTAAACCTTTTAGGAGTTGTTATCAAGAGATTTTCAACCATATTATTTGTTTTGGCAATGTTATTAAGGACCTAATAACTAATGCTAACCTTACAAATAGCAGGGGAGGAGGTTCAGATTTTAACAGCCAACTGGGACAAAAATAAACTTAACAAGGATGATCAAATAATCAACTTTATTACCCTTGTAATAAGAACATGTTTTTTCATCAAACTGAAACAGGTTCTTAATTACGAGGTGCATAATTTAGGAAAAACAGCCTGTAGGTTCTTATTTTTCTAGGTTCTTATATGCGGGGATTTACTGTATCGCATTGTTCGTCATTGGGCTATTTGCCCCTTCCAGGGATGAACAAGTTCAAAAGTATCCCAAGTAAATTCATAATTACCTATTTCCAAGACCACTGTCTCTTCTGTTATTCGATTCCAGGGATGCCCCTTCCAGGGATGAACAAGTTCAAAAGTATCCCAAGTAAATTCATAATTACCTATTTCCAAGACCACTGTCTCTTCTGTTATTCGATTCCAGGGATGCCCCTTCCAGGGATGAACAAGTTCAAAAGTATCCCAAGTAAATTCATAATTACCTATTTCCAAGACCACTGTCTCTTCTGTTATTCGATTCCAGGGATGCCCCTTCCAGGGATGAACAAGTTCAAAAGTATCCCAAGTAAATTCATAATTACCTATTTCCAAGACCACTGTCTCTTCTGTTATTCGATTCCAGGGATGCCCCTTCCAGGGATGAACAAGTTCAAAAGTATCCCAAGTAAATTCATAATTACCTATTTCCAAGACCACTGTCTCTTCTGTTATTCGATTCCAGGGATGCCCCTTCCAGGGATGAACAAGTTCAAAAGTATCCCAAGTAAATTCATAATTACCTATTTCCAAGACCACTGTCTCTTCTGTTATTCGATTCCAGGGATGCCCCTTCCAGGGATGAACAAGTTCAAAAGTATCCCAAGTAAATTCATAATTACCTATTTCCAAGACCACTGTCTCTTCTGTTATTCGATTCCAGGGATGCCCCTTCCAGGGATGAACAAGTTCAAAAGTATCCCAAGTAAATTCATAATTACCTATTTCCAAGACCACTGTCTCTTCTGTTATTCGATTCCAGGGATGCCCCTTCCAGGGATGAACAGGTTCAAAAGTATCCCAAGTAAATTCATAATTACCTATTTCCAAGACCACTGTCTCTTCTATTATTCGATTCCAGCTGTATCTGTTTATATTTTTCATATTCTCGATCCCAATTGCATTTCACAAATTCTTCTTGTTGCAAGATGTAATCAATTAATCGACGTCGCTTCTCTACAACAAACACTTCCAGCATTTTCCCAATGATTTTGATACTTGATTGGTCAATGAAATGAGTGTTTACATGATTGTCAATCAATGATTGCTTCAATCTTCGAGCCTCTTTACGGAGCGTGTTCAGATCATAGCCTACAAGATAAAGAATTTGTCAATTACTCAATATAATTGAAATTGCTGTTTAGTCACAGGCCTGTCAATTTTGATGATTTTGACATCAGTCATCGGTAAGTAAGGAGTATGCTTCAAAACTTGTTTCTGGACAGACTTAAGAAGGATCTCGCTTAAGAAGCTCATACTCAGCAAAGGAGCTCATATTCTCTTCGAAAAATAAATTATTTGTTACGAGTTTTTAGAGGATTTTTTACGATTTCGGTATGCAGTATGCCTGCTCATTTGCCACGAAACGCTGCTCCGTACCGTAAAAAGTAACAGGGAAACGTCATCATTCAATTTCTATAATATTATGCTGCATTAAGCATCAAACGTTGGTGCAAAAAATGACCTCTGTGTATAGGATTGTAAAATTTTCAACTGAATATAAAATGAATCACCTTTCATGTCAAGTGATTCATCGGCAAGGCTTTGCATTGCTTTGTTGTATGATGCATTCATTTCCATAATCCCATCACCCCCGTCATTATCATAGCTATGATGTCTTGAAGTACCATGCTCCAAAACTTTCTCAGAACGTCTGTCATCAGACGATTTATGACGAACCCCAGTCATTGAATGATCAGCTGCCTTTACAGTTTCCATATTTGCCATCAACTCCCAGTGAGGCACCTCTGTGCATGTTTTCTGGACGGGGGATCTTCCTTCGTTACTTCTCGCTGAGTTATGCCGTGTTGGGTACCCAGGATGCGGCAGGTATCTGGGATGTGCGTCAACGCTTTGTTCTTGGGAACCCACAGAACTGCCATCCTTACATGTGCTGTACTGATTGCCTGTATCCCCTGTGCTCGCACTGAAAACGTCATCCTTTTGGCTTCCGCTAGAAGAAGCTTTGGACGGCAAGCGTTCCGCTGATTTCCATCTCGTTCCATAACAATGAACACCAAGGGCATTATCGGACTCAACCGAGTCCGGATTTCTGCTGACTTTCCAAGACTGGACACGATCTATTGAGCTGCGCTTGCCATGTTGCCAAGTATATGTTTCTGTGAGGCGCTCTGCCTCTTCTTCAGTGAGGAAAACCTCGCTATCATTATAGTCCTCATTGTCTTCACAAATCTGGGATTCATCTCGGCCTAAACGATTGCAAACTAAACTTTCATGTGATGTCTCGCTTGCTGTTGAAGGGCTTTTTGATAAGAAACCTTTGTTTGAATGGTCATCGCAAATCAACTCCACTTCAAATTCATCTTCCTGGAAACAGAACATTTGTCTAATTTTGATAGAAAAAATCACGTACAAAATAATTTCTAGCAGAAAAAATGTAGCAAAATTTGAAAGAGAACGCTAGCTTTCTTATGGAAACAAGCAGTTTCTCATAAACCTGAGTAATTTGTCAGTCTACAGCAACCGTTTATAGGCGCCTTGTTTTCATTCGTTTCGGTTGTTTTATATGGTGGAGTGGGGGGGATGTGTCAGAGTGGGGCAAAATGGGTCACTTAGCTTTTTTGCTTCTAAAATTTAGGCAAGTGTTCTTGGTTGTAAACTTGCAGCTTTTTGAAAGAATGCAGTTCTATTTGTCCATGACAGAGACTGATTTCCTTCAAATAAAGCACAATAACTTGTCAATGTCCATGAACTTATCAATGACCCGTTTTGCCTCACCTCGCCCTATCTTTGCTGTGATCATTCGACCATATCTCCCTATTCGCTGTACCATGCATTAAAAAGAAGAATTTTAACGGTTCAGCGTTCCTGTGGCATAAACATTGCAAAGTGTTCTGAAACGTGAACGAAATTAATTTTTAAATAAAATCACTTTTAGTTAGAAAATGATCAAAGTTTGAAGAGAGACGTCTGATAAAAATCTCCAGATTCAAAACGACTTCATATCTAGCTGCATAAAAAAATGCCTGATTTACAACCAAACGCTGCATCTGATAAAATCGAAAGATGCTACTCCCCTTTATACCCAGCTGTTATTTGAAAGAAGCTAATCAGAAATTGGCTATAATCAGAAATGAATATTTCAAAACATACCGAGGCCCTAAATGGGAGCTGTTCTTGATTGTTATCAAACGCAGTGTTTTAGTAATTTAGACATTTTCTTGATAACAATGATTTCCAAAATGCAGCTAGTTATAACCTCTACGCACAGGAGGCCCAATCGCATATTAATGTTTGGATCTGATCTCTACTCGTGGACTCTTCCTGCCGCTTGCCGCTATGAAACCATAGGCTATTCAGTTCAATACAACTAGTCTGTTGCTGTTGTTGTACTGTAATAACGCAACATTATTGCTTGTGTGCTGTATTGTGTACAGTAGTACAGTACGGTAACAGTAGTAATAAAAATAACAGTTATTTTTATCACTACTGTTACTGTACTGTACTACTGTACTACACAATACAGTACACAAGCAATAACGTTGCGTTATTGCAGTACAACAACAGCAACAGACTAGTTGTATTGAACTGAATAGCCTATGGTTTCATAGCGGCAAGCGGCAGGAAGAGTCCATGAGTAGAGATCTAATCTAAACGTTAATATGCAATTGGGCCTCCTGTGTTCTACGTAGTAGTATCTAAAGACTTATTACTGTGATCAGCATGTTACGAAAAATATGTTTGATTTCTCTTTTCGATCCAAAAGAAAAATTTAAACATTCCTCACCTCAAACCAGAACTCTTTTACAGAATTCGTGGAAGATCTTTGTGATCTTTTGTCATTAGAAGTTGCTTCTAAATCTTTCCGTCTTGCAAGAATTGCGTACAACGACAAGCGATCACCATCAAACATCGGCGCAATGTGTTCTGGGGTATAAATGACATCATAGCCATCTGGGAGGATCCATGATGCACGAAGATTTGTTACTGCAGGTTGTAATGCAGCTTGCATCTTTTCTGTTACCTAAAAGAAAGTAATAAGGTTAAGTTACTCGTGTGGGAATCATCTTCCATTATAGCCTCTGCGCTTGCACGCCTTTCTAATAGCTACTGAGGAAGAGGGTGAAATTATTCAGCAATGCCTTTCAATATGTTGTTGATCTACATTGCAAAATGAGAAGCCAGAGAAAACAAACCTTCGGTTGAAGTCGTTCTCCTTCTGGTATCAACTCCGATTTACCATGCGTTGCTTCCGCCAACTCTTTCAAGAAACTCGAACAAATATTCGTTCCCAATCCAAATGTAAATATCCTGCAAAAGAACATACGTTACTCAGATTCAGCGTTCATGTAATACCATATATATAGCAATTAAACAAATCATGTAGCCTATCGGCAACACAGCATATAGCCGATTGGCAGCACAACATACTTTAAACCGACCATATCGGCTGCTTGTTTGCACGGAGAATCAAGTTGGAAAATTTCCCTTTACCCCGCAAAATTTCGATCGATATAGCATCTTACGTATAAATCAAGCTAGCGAGCAAGTCAATGGTCTATTTTGTAGCATTTCTTTCTGCACAACTTCGAACTCCTTCCTTCGTTAATATGGAAGCTTTGCAGATGCTGATTTCCTTGTTCAGTGTTTAAAGTCGAAGTTCCTTAGTTCAAAACAATTCTGAACTCACGATAAATTTTGCATTCGACTCACAAGTTACCAAGCAAGCAGCTTTTTATCACGAAGAAATAGCGATAATCTAAGGCCTCATAATTCCACCAAACGAATTAAATCATCGAGAAATTTTGACCAATGTTTGGATTAAGATCAAAAGAAAACCCAAGCAGTCATTAAAATTTGATGAAGATCTGACCATTTTTCAAAATCCTGCTCAGCCTAAATTTGATATTGCTTATTTTTCGTTTATGTGATCAACATAGTTTTATTTCAACCTGAAGTTTAATCGTCAATTAAGACAGATGAAATTGAGTTCTAATAACTTCGAGTCAAATCCTTTAGAATTATTGTGCGTTTTTACCAGCTTAAATAGCAATTCTACTTTTCGCCTAGATTTCAGTGTCAAAAATTAATTGCTGAGATGCACAGGTTGATAAGCTAGTCAGTATAGGTTAATGCATCTTTCGTTTTATTTTATGGCTTGAAAGGAGCTTCAGGTACGTTTCTATAATCCTACATGTAGCACTTCTAATATCTTGATCATTTTCAGAATTACAGCGGTTTTCTTTGTATTGAAAGAACTCTTAGTAAAGTTTTGAAAAATTTAAAATAATCGTAGATCCTAAATAAAAATATGGAAAAAGGTACAATCTTCAAGAAAACCATAGTTTATGAAGGGCTATAATATGGCAGTAAGCTGAAATCTGTAGCTTTTCCAGTTTACGATTTAGCAATTTGATGATGTCACATTTCTAAAACTGGCCCAAGCAAAGAAGACGCTGTAATTCTGAAAATAATCCAAATATCAGAAATGTTACATATCGGATTAAAGCAAAGTACTTGAAGTTCCTTTCAGGCCATTAAATCAAACAGAAGATGAATTAACCATCCGTGCAATGTTCTTTTAAGGAGGCCAAAGATTTGGAGGCTATGCTTTGATAAGCTAGTCAACTACACTTTCTCTAATAAAATCTTGAGCCAATGCATGCATTTTGTTAGAGCACAAAAGCAAAACCATTGTTATATATTTCGTACCCCTACGGGACTGCTTCATTTAACTTTCATTGTTACAAAATCACAAATAAACATGGAAAGAAATGACCGATTTTCAGCAGGTTTTTGCCAAAATATGGCTTGTTAAACGCCACGCATTTTTTCTGAAACTTTTCCAGCCAGAAACTCTTCTAGCGAAAGTTTGAAAAGTCGGGTCTCGGCGCTCAACATCTTTACATGGATAAAATAAAAAGATAGGGCTCTCTTTAGCTAATTAGGATAAGGAAAATTTAGAAGTATGTGCATTAATATTTATTATATATTGATCAATAAACAAGATTCTAGATGACGCAAACGAGACGCGCAGCTGTTCTCTATCAAATCAGAAATGGAGAAATGCGATTCTAATCCAGAACGCAATGCGATTAACAAAGGATTGGCAAAGAAGTCCTTTGATAAAAAGCATCGCAATCTCATAACACAATCAGTGTTGGCAATCAATCAATCAATCAATCACTTAATCAATCAATCAATCAATCAGTTAATCAGTTAATCAGTGTTGGTTTGATTTAGCAACTACCAACAAGAGCAGATTTTGTGACAATAGCATCAGTTGTTGTGGACTGACACGCCATTTCAAAGCGATTAGCGATCGCAGACAAAGGAAATTCTCTGAAGCACCAAATCAAAACACACAACACCTCAAAGGATGCCACCAGTGTGGCTAACTAGACTCAATACATGTCGTAGTTTCGCAGTTTGACTGAATTGATAACGCTACAGCTACAGCGACAACACTGCAGCGACAACAACAACAACAGCAATTCAATGAGATTAGCGTAAGTTGAGGGTCTTATGCAGTGAAGCTAATGGCTAACTACCTTGCTGCGAAAAGGCATTGCCCAGGCAGGGGCATATTTTGATTTTCTAACTGTGGTAGCCCACTAACGATTTGTATGAAAAGGCATTGTTTAGAGAAGAAATGATGAGTATTACTCACAGAAGAAGGATAAACCTAAACATATGCCTCGCAGAGGCTGGACAGTAAGCCTCAGCCTGGTTCCCAGTCGTCGATGTTGCGGAGGAGACAAATGCGTTTCTTGTTAAGAAAAAGTGTTGAATTGTAAAGGAGAAGGAAGAGCTCTTCCCTGGAGTCCAGTACCCTTAGTCGAAAATGACGTCAGGGAAGCCGACTGAGTAAGCCTTAGAATTCTTGTATATTTAAGCATGAGTGGTTAGACACTGCATGTGTGCTTTTATGGCGGAGCGCCGCAACTAATATGCTTCTGCGGAGGAAAAAATTTATCTTAACAACAGAACCTCTTAAACAACAGAACTTTCAAAATGGCGGCTGACACAAGGATAGGAAACAAAATCACTCTCATCATGAAGGCAATATAAGTACAACTGCGGTGTCTAACTACCCATGATTTAAGGTGTCAAAAATGCTCAATGCCCAGCTTCTGAATTAGATAAATGAAATCCGCCACGCAGATGTTTTGATGAATAAAAAAGAATAAATATGTGAATTCGATCACTCTAATTGGCATAAATCAAGCTATATATTTCTTGCCTTTCAAATCTTCGCACTTCATTCCCGTATTTTGAAGATCAACAAAAAACCAGATGTTTAAGCTAAGTAAATTTAAATGAAATATGACGCAGCCTTGACGTCTAAACGTTACAGGGACTGCTTCAACCAGCATGGTCGCACGTGTTATCATTTTGTTGTCGCCATTTTCATGGCCCATGAAAATGGCGACAACAAAGGCCAACCAAGAGATGGCACATGCAAGGCATGCTGGATGAAAAAGATGCTTTAAAATATATATTAGCCTTTCCAATGAGCAATTTCATCGGGTCGAAATTTAATGAATTTCGTGTGTATATTTCGTAGCTCAAATGCTCTTCGAAGAATGGATATGAATTAACAAGAATCATGGAAAATGTGTTTGATATTGTAATTAGCAATTTTCTTCGTTCAATAATTTGCAAGTTTGCTTTTCATATTTTGACGATAAACAACGCTGCAGAATGATTTGCTTTTCTGATCACCTTTCCCCAATAAATTGTGAATTTTATAGCAGTAAACTAATTGTAAATTAATCAAATCGTACCATGGGTGGTTAGACACTGCATGTGTGCTTTTGTGGAGTAGCGCCGCAACTAATAAGCTCCTGCGGAGGAAAAAATGTGAGACGACTGCACTTTAGCGGACCAGCTTTATGTCATATCTCTCGGGAACGTATTTGACAAATACCATATTAACGCTAGCTAAACCCTACTTTACCCTAACTAACCCTAACTTACCCTAACTTACCTTAACTTACCCTAACTAACCCTAAAACCAATTTTCCAAAACCTAACCCTGACCCTAACCCTTACCCCATGACACATTACTTGCCGATATTGAAAGCTGGTCCGCTAAAGTGCAGACTAGCCCAAAATTCTTCAAAAGAGGTCCAAATATCCTTGATCAAATTTGCTAACAATTTAGCTCCATAACTATCAAAAGCAAGCTCTATCGGTCTATCTTATTGTTTAAACATCTAACTGGGTTGCTAGACTGCTTGCAATTTGATCAAAGTTTTTAGGCCTCTTTTGAAGGATTGTGAGATCAAACACTTTTATAAAATGGCTTGTAACTTGAGAACCATAGGTCCGATCTTGACAAACTAAATTTTCTTATCTAAGTTGGTATGTTAGCTATACAATTATTATTAGTTTACAGGAATCTGATAGATAGCTTGAAAGCTACAGGCTTCGAAACGTCTAACTATTTTTTGGCTTAAAGTCATGCGCCATCTCCTGCTGTTATCAGACATTTCAAACTGTGAACAGAATCTTGCATAATGCTTCAATCATATTTATTGTGGCTTTGGTTTTTACCCTAACTAACCCTAACTTACCCTAACTTACCCTAACTAACCCTAACTAACCCTAAAACCAATTTTTCAAAACCTAACCCTGACCCTAACCCTTACCCCATGACACATTACTTGCCGATATTGAAAGCTGGTCCGCTAAAGTGCAGACTAGCCCAAAATTCTTCAAAAGAGGTATAAATATCCTTGATCAAATTTGCTAACAGTTTAGCTCCATAACTATCAAAAGCAAGCTCTATCGGTCTATCTTATTGCTTAAACATCTAACTGGGTTGCTAGACTGCTTGCAATTTGATCGAAGTTTTTAGGCCTCTTTTGAAGGATTGTGAGATCAAACACTTTATAAAATGGCTTGTAACTTGAGAACCATAGGTCCGATCTTGACAAACTAAATTTTCTTATCTACGTTGATATGTAAGCTATACATCTATTATTAGTTTACAGGAATCTGATAGATAGCTTGAAAGCTACAGGCTTCGAAACGTCTAACTATTTTTGGCTTAAAGTCATGCGCCATCTCCTGCTGTTATCAGACATTTCAAACTGTGAACAGAATCTTGCATAATGCTTCAATCATATTTATTGTGGCTTCGGTTTTCAAAGCAATTTCAAATTCTATATTTCATTTACTGAATCAAATCTTCTTTGCATGAAACCATCAAGATTTTTCTTCATTTCCTAATTGACAATCTTTTTCATTCATTACTCCAATAAGCGGATAAAGCTCCAAGAAGTAAAACTAAACATTTTTCGATTATGCGAATTATAAATCAGAGACGAATCAGTTGAAGAGATTAGCTGAAACACAAAATATTGACAAATCCTCTGATACGCTGATCTAGAAAACTCTACAAGCTTGGAAGGTGCTCCAACAAAAGCAATTAGCACTTATATTAAAGGTAATGTGTCCATACAAGTAGGCCTCCCAGAGCAAGGAATGTGATCAATTAAAACTGCTTTTCAATCACGCATTACAGCAATTTTCTCTATTCATGTGATCAGTTTGAATAGCAACCAATCATTTGCCGAGAATTTGATGGATACTGACAGGTTGGGTATACGCTGGCCTTATATATGGACACATTACCTTTAACATCCAAATGTTTCAGACGGAAAAGTTTCGTAAAAAGAACTTCGGACAAAAAAAGTTTCGGATACTTTTCGGCAAATTGAGAACAGTCTCATATGATTATTGAGGAAATCTTTCGCTTGAAATATGTTATATTTGCACAGACTTAACCTAATTTTAACCAAGATCGTCACTGAATGCTTCAAATGGGAGTATCATATCCAAAGAATTAAACCAAAGCATATTTCAGACGCTTTTAAAGGTAATCCAGCCAAACATATTTCGGACAAAATTTTGTCCGAAACTTTCACCGTCCAAAACTTTTTGATTTTAACAGGATGAGCAAAACGGAACCATAATGAAACATACTGACACATTTCTCTCCATTTCTCTCGAGTTTGTTTTGCCGATCTGGTTTTAGGGTCACAAGTACAAGGGCAGGCTTTTAATAATAGCAGCCGTTAATTTGACAGACACACCAGTACGAAGCGATTAGCGATCACAAACAAACGTATTTCATCATATACTCGACTGATCTCGAGTTTGTTTTGCGGATCTGGCTTTTATCAGGGTCACATGAACTGGAGTGGATTTATAACAATAGGATGCGTTACTTTTGATAGACACGTCAGTATAAAGAGATTAGCGATCGCAAACAAAGGACTTTTCACGGCTGATTAGCCATGTTGCAAATATAAACAAAAATATTCGCAAAAGATGCCTTGAAACAGTCGTTCTTGAAACTAACTCATTCGTTGTGCAAAGGAAACCGGGTTTTTAAGACAAGATGCGATGGTATATCGAAAGAAGAAGGACATATCCAAGTAGCGTGATAACCAGCCCATCAGGCTAAAGCATCTGCCCCTGGAATTTGTTTATGTGATTCAAAAGCTGAGCGATGTGTGTGTGTTCTTTAACATCGTCGTTCCCAATTCCACAATTTGGAAATCCTATTTCTGTCGTTCCATGCGTCATAGCTAAGTCTTTCAAGTAAAACTGCCTGGTTTTGAATCTTATTTTCAAAATATCTGATCTTTTTAAACGTAGGATTAAATAAGCGGTCCTCCTGCTAGGCCTACTAAATAGAATCTGAATATATATCATGGAGTGAGCGGTGTCTCGCCGCTACAGATGCTTCTCTGTCCTTAAGGCCAATTTCCAGTCAGTGGAATTTTCCGAGCGGGCGGAAATTCTTTTGTTTAAGACTGAAAATGTCGCTTTGCAATTGAATAGAACTTTAAGGCTGACTGACTTTTGATTGTGTAAAATTCCGCCCGCTCGGAAAATTCCACTGACTGGAAACTGGGCTTTAAATCCGCCTTCGCTGGCTTGTTCAAATTCCACGCGAATAGACAATAACGCTAAAGATGGCGGCCACGCAAAGCATGCTTGTAAAAAGCTCCCTGACGACCACCTAACGACATAAAAAATATTAGTCTGCCATTTTGACTAGCTAGCTGTGGCAAAGTTCGGAGCAAGTAATCAATGTAAACAAATAGGAAAATTTTGTAATTCGAACGCGAATCTTTAATTAAAACTTTAATTCGAATCAAAAATTTACTTTTTCTGCTTTGGAAAGGCTTCCTTTCGAACCATGTTGCATTCGAATTGAAGCTAGCTAGTCGAAACGGCAGACTGAAATGTTCGTGTCGTTAGGTGGTCGTCAGGAAGCTTTTTACCAGCATGCTTTGCAGCAAAACACAACAGAGTCTTTGGAACCGCCATCTTTAGCGTTATTATCTATTCCGTTGAACGGTAGTCCAGGCAACACTGCAGATTTCGTAACAATAGCATCCATCGTTTTTGATTGACACGCCAGTACAAGCGATCAGCTTTTGTAAACAATGAGATTTCTACCGGGTGGGTCAAAAAAATGTATACACGTTTGAAAGCCTGTAGCTCTCAAACCATTTTTCAGATTCCTGCAAACTGATAATACATGTGTAGCTAACATATCAACTTTGATAAGAAAATTTACTTTGGGAAAATCGGTCGTATCGTTCTCAAATTACGAGCGATCTCATAAAAATGCTTCATTTCAAAATCCTTCAATTCAGGCCTACTATTGTTACGAAATGTACCCTTGTTGGAATGAAATGAAACAAAAAAGAACCAACCTCGTAAGATGACCACGTTTCTGTACACATTCCATAACTCTTCCCGCATCCGTTATAATCCCATCAGTAACCATAAAAATCTGCCGCGGCACCGTCTTCCTCATTGGCCGGCTAAAAACCCACTCTAGCGGTTCAAGAAGTGACGTACCACCCATATCGGCGCGGATTTTTCTGACATGAGTGCACGCTTCTTCCAAGTTCGCTTGAGAGTAAGGCTGGCTTTCTTTGAATAAACCTTGGAAGTAAGTCCCAAAACTGATAACATTGAAATACGCGTTGGACGGTAAACTATGCAGGAATAATAGTATTGTTTCTTTGGCGTTATTAATCAAATTACCGTTCATGCTACCGCTCCGGTCGATCATAAAAATAAACTCGGACATACATCCGCTGTCATCTTTTTGCGGTTTCCGGATCTCCGGGCAATAACTTAACATCAAAACCGGATTGTTCATTATGTTACTGATCGGGTTCTTCTCCGCGACCTCGTTCGTATGCGTGTGACGCGCGGGTTCTATATAAATAAACGGTTCACGCGGTCGTTCGAGGAATAACATCAAATTAAAATCTTTGTCTACGTGCTTGAAATTCTCAGGAAGCTGAACGCGTAACTTTGACGAGTCCCCATCTTGCGGTAGAGAATTAATTTGGATGGGGTAAGTCTCTGAGGTGACCCCTGCTATTAAACAAGGGGCTTCTATATCGATCTCAATTTGTAGGCTATAACCAAGCGTCGACGTAGCCGGGAAACCGAACGACGAACGCGAATTAGCGTCTTTGCATTCCTTATCGTCATATTTCGCAGAGTCAGAAACGATTCTCGGCGTAAACGAACTTGGTAGCGAGAAAACTAACCCAGATTTATCTGTAAGCCAGATCATCTCAGTTACTATAGTAACCTGAATATCGATTAAAATCCATGGCGCAAGTTTGCCGATACTTATCGAAAATATATCGTCATTACGAACTTCGCTGTCGAAAATCGCAGTTTTTCTATCTGCATCCTGCTCAGTTGCAATATCGACAAAGACGTAACGACCTTCGATATTGGCTTCAAATTCGACAACTTGTGAAGTGAAATTTAACGGCAAAACGAAAACGCCTTCGATTTCAATACGATGATCGTTGTAATATGTTAAAGTTGCGGTTGTTCTAGCCACGAAACCGCGAATATCTGCCCAGACCGACGATGATCGTAGCGGAAGCGGCGAGAGAGTTTCTCGATTCAGGAGCCCAGCCATGGTAAGGATAGTTTACTTGAGCAATCACAATAATAAACTTATGCCGTTACGGCCTTTGCAGAAGGTCATCATGTTTGATGCAAGTAACCAATACTGTCGATGTATGAACCTATAAATCCATTTTAAAAATCACAGTTTCATGCAGGCTAGACTGCTTGCCAAGCTAAATCATGTTTTTGTTTTATAATTATGCGATAGCCAGCAGGGTTTCGCAGATTTCGAAATCTTTTCTAGCTTTTTATGAAACGTTGATCAGCATGATAGGTCTTATAAATCTTGCTCTGTCGTCTAAATCTTCCTCTGTTTTGATCGTACCAACAAGATCAATGATTGTATTTTTATTGAAATATACGAATGCCTTCTAAATCTTGCTCTGTCGTCTAAATCTTCCTCTGTTTTGATCCTACCAACAGGATCAATGATTGTATTTTTCTTGAAATATACGCCAGCAAATTTCAGGTAGTTATATCCGGAACAAACCAGCTGAAATTTTTACTAAATCTTGTTTGAAACAGAACAGTTAGACATAGATGTTATTTTCTTAACGTGGAAGCTGTGGACATTTTTTTCAGGTACGCTAACATGTAAGCGAGTCGGCTTTTACTACGTCAATTTGCTAACTTCGGCAATTTCTCTTTCTTGTAATAACGCTGGAGTTGATCCAACCAAAGCATCAAAATTCATATTCTGGTGACAGCTAGTCTTGTTACCTTCTCGTTGCGTTACCCTGGTTTCGGAGCTAACCCAGGCAAAGTCTGCCTGCTAACTTCTGGGCGTTTGTCTTCGAGTGAAAGTTTATCATAAAATCTTCTTCAAAACCCACTAAACGCGTTATCTGAAAAAAATTCTCGACACGTTGTCCAAGTATGCCTTAGAAATTCTTATCCTATTAACCATAAGCACAATTGTTGGCATTAGACTGCACTGTCAATGGAAAAACGGCGAAGTGTACAGTGTAAAATCTAGACGAATGCAAAGTTTGCTTTAAAAAACCTTGTCTCGTAAACTGAGCTTAATTTCAGCATTTGTTTTGACAGTAGCTGACGAAAAAGCGACGCTACGGTGGAAATTCTACTTGAAGTCAAGGCAGCGATTGTTGTCTTCTGAAAACTTTCGTGTCTCAGAACTCGCTGTTCTGAAAGTCAACAGAATTAAACATGACGTCTGCTCGCTAAACACCCATTACTTTCACCACATTTGTCTACCAATGCTTCGAACGGCGCTTCATGAGTTGACGAAAATACGGCCGTAAGTACGATGCAATCGTAAACGAAATACGTCGATAAATACGATGCTATCGTAAACGAAACTGATGTTCATTCGAACCCAAGTGAACAAGCAGCTATTATGCTAAATTTGACGACAGGTTCTTGCCTCAGGACGATCAAAAACACCACGATTAAAAACACGCATTCAGAACGCATCATAATTAATAGATCTCGGCATGATGGCAAAAAATCTTTCACCGGTGCTTTAATAGCAAGATATAGTCGTACCTTTCGATATCCAGCGTAAAGCAAAACTTTCTAGCTTCAAAACATAGTTTTATCGATATTTTTATATAAAGTTACGTGATTTGTTTCGCTGTTTCCCGGAAATGATCTCGCACGCATTCCTCTCATTTGCATAACACGAACCCGTTCATATGTCATGAAAACTCGCGTACAGCATCATTTTATGTGTGAACAGCAAGGCTGGGTAGCTTCGAACACACTTTTGCGTCCCCAAGTCAAAACTGACGTCGTAATAAGGCTAGTTACGATTTAGCCATGACTCATCTCAAAGTCTTCGAAAAATGACTTCGGCGTAACAATACAACAGACTCAATTATATAAGCACGCCACAAAAACACATGCGAAAAGGTTCGACGCTCGAATCCCAACGAATCAATTACACTGTCATGAGCTAATTTCGTTGTGCGGTTGCGAGAAGTGAATTTTGCGTCCTTGTCGAGATTCAACAAAAACACATGCGAAAGCGTTGACGCTTGAATCCCAACGAATCAATTACACTGTCATGAGCTAATTTCGTTGTGCGGTTGCGAGAAGTGAATTTTGCGTCCTTGTTGAAATTCCGCGCGCAACTAGCGAAAACAAAATCAGCAATAGACGTTGAAAACAAAGAGCACTTTATATAAAATCCATCAACCTGGTTATCTGTCTAGAGGTATTCCGTTCAACAGTGCTAACCGTCTTTGAAGGTCGAACTTCTTGCTTTCCGTCTATTTGTTAATGAGAGATGCTGCTATCACAAGTAGATATTCCAATTTATGCTAATGACTTGTTTGTAAACAAGCAAGACACTTGTCCATAATGTTGTCTCGCCCTCTGCTATCCATTTCTTGCCTGATAGAGAAATCTTGATATCTGAATTCAAAATGGCCTAAATTTCAACAAGACGTTATACAAAATAAAGTATTGACTTACGGGGATGTATTCGTGAAAATTCCAAGCCAAAAATCAATTCTAAATTTCCAGGGAATTTAGAATTCTTCGGTGATGTACCAAAACTAACAAACTGTCCTGCGAATAAATTCTGCTTTTTCTCCGTCTGTGAAATAATATTGAATTATTTAGGCGAAAGCAGGTCATAAGGAAATTAATGTGAACAAAGCTAGTCGTAAAATTCGCACAAAAACATCGCAAAAACTGAGGCAGCTGTTCTCCGCAATTTCATCAAGATCAGAACGACCTGTTATTTACACTGCGGCAAATTGAGAGGGACGGAGGGAAGGGAAGGTGGCAGGGCGGAAGAGAAGGGCTAATTCTGTAAGATAGGAGCTGGGGGTGTATTAAAAGAGTTAACATAAACAACCTCATTTTGGGCAGTAGTACTCACAAAATATGGTATTTTTAGCCAAAAGTCTCTAATCTGCGATTTCGTATGAAAGTTTGAGTCCTACACGAAGTACTAGCTCATCAATATTTTCAAATACTACATGGTGTCCCAAAAAATGCAACCCAGCTTTCATCAAAAATTGTCAAAGAACATTAAATTTTAAAAGATGTAATGCATACCACCTGAAATTATAATCGATCGGCTTTCCAATGATATGCAGTTTGTTTGGATGCATTGAAGGAATTATTCATCATCAAATTTACATTTTATTAAGTATTGCCTATTTCAGAGACAGCATGCTGTAGCACTCTCCTTCGCAGAGGCTGTATTACCGGAGGACGGATTGCGCGCTCTTTGCTCCTTCGGAGCTTCACGTTCTGCTCATTTGCAAACAACAGCCTCTGCGACGGAGAGTGATGCTGTAGGAGGAAAATCTACTTCACGATAAAAAGTTCTACAATAAAAAGTTGTAAAAAACGGTTTTTAAAACAAATTTTAGGTATAGATCCTTAGAGCACTTTAGGAAAACACGAACATATATCTCATACTCAGTGAGAGAAAGACCAACCTCGTTCCCATGACCCAAAAGGAGGCTGTTGAAATCCAGCATGGCATAGGCATAGAAATTCAGTATTGACGTAGGAAACTGGTCATCGGAACCAGGTTGGAGAAAGACAACAACGCGCAAAAGACCAATTGATGCCTATCTTCTTTGAGCAATTAGGCCTTCTTTAACCGTACACTAGTTCATACTTTTTTCATATATATATGTATATAAAATATTCCTATTCACTCCCATGAGCTGTATTTATTAAAAATGATAATAATAAGCTCTAAAAACGACCGGATTACGCTTATGTAAATATCCTAGCAGTCTTCTGTATCTGAAACAGGCCATACTTACTAAAAAGTCAATCAAATGATAAATAATTCCATGAATGTATCGAAATTGTATTTAATTTTTGCATTTTCATTATCAGATTTTCAGAACTTAAAAAGTGGCTGTAATAAGCGATTGGCTATAATGGGTGACACTACTCTACTGGAAAATTGTTGATACCCCAATCATACTAGCAAGTTGAGCCAGCTTAAATTAAAGCAGGTTATCGAATGGGGCCTTCTAATTGGTCAATCCGACAAATCGAATGCATTTGATTGGTTCAAATTTATCTGGTTTAGATAAAGCTGCTTTAACAGTGTCGGTGTTAATGGGGTATTGGCTTGGATGTTAATCCACAACTCCACCAAGTCTGAGCAAAATAGCTAGGCTAGACTTTTTGCAATTGAATTTTGTGTTTCTGCTTATTTCTCAATAACATGGGGAAACGTCGGTCAACGAGTCACTGCTTGTGAGAGCGCAAAGTAGAGTTAACTTAAGTTTCACCCAAAACAGGTCCATTGTTTACAAAACAATTGCAAGCACGCAAGTTAGCCGGGAACGCAGAAAATTCTTTAGATAGGATTTCTAAGAAATACCTAGATGAAAGAAAATTCTTTGAACCGGTGATGCAATGTACGAGACTTCAAAAACACATTTCACAATAACAGGATGCGGCAAATCAATTTTCGCTGTTTCGAAACTCAATATAAACGCGCGCATTAGCACGAAAATCCGAGAAAACAGTGACTGGAAACAGTGAGCCATAAGTCAAATCCTCTGCAAAATGCGATCTTTCGAGACTTTCGCCGCGTAACAGGATACGGCAAACAAAGAAGACGAGTTTCGCTGTTTCGAAACTCGATATATACGCGCTCCTTGGTACGAAAATCAGACAAAAACAGTGACTCGAGACTGTGAACCATAGGTCAAATTCTCTGCAAAATGCGATCTCTCGAGACATTCGCTTAGTAAAAAGAATACTGGTGAGATTGAAAACTTCCATTTTGAAAAAAATTGAATCCGTTCAACAGTTTCTGGAATGCACATAGCTTGGAAACAACAGTGACAAAAGCAATCAGTAACGATACATTTTCATCTGACCTGACCACAACTAATTCTTAGGCAGGGCCTTATTGGAAAAGACCTGATTTAATTTCCGAGCTTCAGTAGCCAAAACAGTGAAGTTTTAAAATTTGCTTTCTTGACAGTCTAGTTGAGAACTTCATCAAAACCGACATTTCGGTTGATTTTTTTAAAACCTTTCAGTTTGAAAGCCCTGCAAAGAAAATTTCCCTTGCTCTATTTTAAGTCTCATTTGGTTAAGGTAACAAACGATTGCGATAAAGATGGCGTCGAGGAATTTTTAGCAAGATCCNGACAAAAGCAATCAGTAACGATACATTTTCATCTGACCTGACCACAACTAATTCTTAGGCAGGGCCTTATTGGAAAAGACCTGATTTAATTTCCGAGCTTCAGTAGCCAAAACAGTGAAGTTTTAAAATTTGCTTTCTTGACAGTCTAGTTGAGAACTTCATCAAAACCGACATTTCGGTTGATTTTTTTAAAACCTTTCAGTTTGAAAGCCCTGCAAAGAAAATTTCCCTTGCTCTATTTTAAGTCTCATTTGGTTAAGGTAACAAACGATTGCGATAAAGATGGCGTCGAGGAATTTTTAGCAAGATCCTTTGCGGTCAGTCAGTCAGTCAGTCACTTATTTATAAGTGGGCTGTCAGGATTTTCTAGCTACTTAAAGCCTAGTTTAACGTCCCCTCCGAAGGATGGCGAAGTGAGTTGCGAGGTCAGTCCCCGGGTCAGGCCTCCGAGGTCACCCATCCGGAGTTTGACCTCACTCGACCGAGCTTAACTTCAGTCACCTGATGAAAACTGTATAAGCCGCTCGGCCACTCACCCCACAATTGGCCACTCACCCCACATATTGGAGAAAAAAATCAACCAATCAAATTAATCAAAATTCAATGCGACGCAAAGCATCATGGTACAAAATTCCTGACAGCCATCTTTAACGCAATCATCTATTCTAAAACTCTAAGAACGTAAGTTGCATAAAATTCGCTGCAAATTGGATTGCTACTGTAAACAAGCTACAATGGTATATTTTCTTTATTTATTTACGAATTTCCTTTTGCTGACTTCTTAACATGAATTATTTATGATTTGGAACTTTTAGCTACAAAGTTGTTCTCGTTGCGTGCATTTTTGTTATGCAACTCTGAATGTTTTCTTATATTTACTAACGAAGTGACTATTTGACCGGCAGCCGGTCAAAGAATTGGAAACGAGCATATAATCAGTGCGTTGGTTTGAAAATAGCCAACCAGAGAACATATTAAAGTTTTTGCATGGCCAAAGAATGAAAATTAATTTTGTTGGCAAACAGTTGATCTCCAATTTGATTGTTTTCGTAATAATTGTCGGCACATGATTGTTTTTTGTGCTGCTTTATGAGAAATTGACTGTCAAATTTTGCAGAAATTTACTAAATATAAATTGACTGTCAAATTTTGCTGAACTTTACTGAAAAATTTGACTAATAAACTTTCCAGAACTTTACGAAATCTTTCAAAGAAATCTTCAAATGATACATTTTCAAATGTATCTACTTTGAACAGCGTCTTTGAAAACAACCTGCTTCCAAGGTTTTTTAGTAGAAATGCAAGCACAATGAAAGAGAGATTCCTTCAACTTTGAACAAAGGCTTTCAAATTAGATTGTTTCCTTCAATCTCAGAAATGGTCTGTCCTATTTTCACAATTCTTTTATCAAACACTGAGTTGTAAATCATCTCATTTGGCCATAAAAAATGATTTTCAAAACTTTGGAAAGATTTTTAACCAATGTTCGAGCAAGAAAACCAAAACGCTTTNCGGAGTTTGACCTCACTCGACAGAGCTTAACTTCAGTCACCTGATGAAAACTGTATAAGCCGCTCGGCCACTCACCCCACAATCGGCCACTCACCCCACATATTGGAGAAAGAAATCAACCAATCAAATCAATCAAAATTCAATGCGACGTAAAGCATCATGGTACAAAATTCCTGACAGCCATCTCTAACGCAATCATCTATTCTAAAACTCTAAGGACGTAAGTTGCATAAAATTCGCTGCAAATTGGATTGCTACTGTAAACAAGCTACAATGGTATATTTTCTTTATTTATTTACGAATTTCCTTTTGCTGACTTCTTAACATGAATTATTTATGATTTGGAACTTTTAGCTACAAAGTTGTTCTCGTTGCGTGCATTTTTGTTATGCAACTCTGAATGTTTTCTTATATAACTAACGAAGTGATTATTCGACCGGCTACAGGTCACCAATTTCAAAAATCTATTTGACCGGCAGTATAACTTTCTTAGCAACTTTGTTCTTTATGTCATTTAGAGTGTGTTTGTCTGCAACAGATTCGACCAACGAAGTGACTATTTGACGGCAGCCGGTCACAAATTTCAAAAATCTATTTGACCGGCAGTGTAACATTCTTAGCCACTTTGTTCTTTCTGTCATTTAGAGTGTGTTTGTCTGCAACAGATCTATCGATTGGCGTCTTGTGAATGAAATGGGCGTCAAAACGTTGACACTAAAACACAGATATACGCATGCGTGACTGACTGCCGGTCAAATAGTTTATAAAAATTGGTGACCGGCTGCGGTCAAATAGTCACTTCGTATAACTAAGCAACTATAAGGAGTGAAAATTCAAACAAAGAATTGGAAACGAGCATATAATCAGTGCGTTGGTTTGAAAATAGCCAACCAGAGAATTCCGATATTATTGGGTTATAATATTACCGAAAGTGATATTTTTGGGTCCAAATAAACTGAAATTATGGCCATGATATTTGTTGGTATCAAATATAGATATATCTGATATTTTTGGGTTCTTTAAAGGCAATCCTGATCTCAATTTGCATTGATTCAGGATATTTTATGTTCGCTTACAGGCGTCAACAATAACATGAGCTGATATTTTTGGGTTGCAATGAAGATGAACTGATATTTTTGGGTTGCCTGAAAATGTCTCGGACTGACCTCCCCGTATGTGAATGTGCTTAGTGTCCCCCCTGGAATATCCTATTTGATTGTTTTCGTAATAATTGTCGGCACATGATTGCTTTTTGTGCCGCTTTATGAGAAATTGACTGTCAAATTTTGCAGAAATTTACTAAATATAAATTGACTGTCAAATTTTGCAGAACTTTACTGAAAAATTTAACTAATAAACTTTCCAGAACTTTACGAAATCTTTCACAGAAATCTTCAAATGATACATTTTTAAATGTCTCTACTTTGAACAGCGTCTTTGAAAAAAACCTGCTTCCAAGGTTTTTTAGTAGAAATGCAAGCACAATGAAAGAGAGATTCCTTCAACTTTGAACAAAGGCTTTCACATTAGATTGTTTCCTTCAATCTCAGAAATGGTCTGTCTTATTTTCACAATTCTTTTATCAAACACTGAGTTGTAAATCATCTCATTTGGCCATAAAAAATGATTTTCAAAACTTTGGAAAGATTTTTAAGCAATGTTCGAGCAAGAAAACCAAAACGCTTTGAAACAAAAATAAAAAAATGCTATTTTCATACATAAATATAATCATTCACAAATATTTCTTATCATATCATATATACATATTTCATTAATCATTTCTAGAAAATTGAATATACAAACTTCTTAATTTATCCCAAATAACAAGACTCAATACAGTATGTGGGCCTAATCTAAAATAAGAAGCTCCTAATCCTTTATAAAATCCGATAAAACCTTCTCTTCTAAATATCTTAGAAGCACAGTCTAGAAAGCCATTATACAATGCACCACGGCCATCATGAGTTACACCTTGATTGTATAGCCTTGTACTGATAACATCAAAAGGAGTCATAGCAAATACAACAGCAACGCTGCCGATCATACTTGCCGAGAAGGGTACCAGGATACTCCCTTCAGAAAATATCTCTCTATTAATGATAATTTCTTTGGCCTTTGAGAATGACGACAATTGAGCAGCTGAACCAACCGACACTCTCGGCATTGCTCCTGTGACGCCACGCCATAACCCAACAATTCCATGCTCAGCTAATATTGAACGTAATGCGGTATAGACGCCTTTGTGATGGTGTTGTGTCCCCACAGCAATAGTCTCAGTCGCCTCTGCTTGTAAATGTGTTTTGAGCTATGGGTGAAACACAGGTAGACTTACAACGTGATTCCTTGTATTTATTCAATGTTTTGAATCCGATGTTTATATTTTCTCTCATACAAGGACCCACAACCAAACAGCTTCTAAACACAGACTAAAATCTGAAGAAAAGTCAAACGTCTTCTATCCTTCGAACGTTGAGAGAAAAGTTGAATGTCGCTTCGAACATCACTTCGCTTCGAACGTCACTTCGCTTCGAAAAGTTGAACTTTGATCTAATCAGCCAATCAAACGCTAAGAATAGGCACATGGTCTAACCTTATTAAGAAAGTTGAGATTTGATTGGATGCACCCTAAATGTGGTGCATTAGGCCAAAGTAGTAGTCTCTGTTTTTAAACCGTATTGTCATGAGTCTCAGTTTAAAGCCATATAACTATCATTCTATTCAATGCGGAAAACTGAGACTTGTGTAATCAGTCTAAACACAGGGCCAATTTTAAAAGAATGTTGATGCAATCTATGGTAAAAATCCCAAATAATACTCTGCAATTTATTTTTTATTTTTCACCACCTACTTTCTATGCTACAAGCCAGCAGCAAAATCAAGTTTTTTTTAAATATTGCAAGAAAAGGTTTAAGCATTGTACTTGAATTTTTCCTACATTTTGAAAAATGGTTGATAGTGTTGTTCATTTTTACACAACACTATTAACCCAGTTAAAATCTTGAAAAAATTCAAATACAATGCTAGAACCCTTTCTTGCAAGATTTACTTGATTTTGACGTTGTTGGAGAACAAAGGAACTGCTGTTTTTGAAGCAACCACTTAGCTTGATCGTTTGTGTTGTAAATCGGCAACCATCTCTCAGATTGACTCATACAAAGTTTCAAACTCTACGTTGAAACCTATCCTGCACAAAAGTATAAAAACAGGACAAATAAGGTTACAGCTCCTCCACAGCAGCCACACAAATTGAGTACAACCTTTTTGTAACACCCTGACATGAGTACTCTAGTACTCTAAAGATCGTTGTAAGGAATTTTTACCAAGAAATGCAAGGTGTTCCAATTAAGAGTCTTTGCTGATTAGACAGAAATTTGACGGTAGAATGCAATGTATCTAGGCAAAAAATACAATACTGCCATCTAAACAAAATTGTCTATTGGCAAAAAATTTAATATTTACCATGTAAAAAGGACTGCTAAAGAAAGCTCCAACACAGCCTGAAGCTGCACCAGCAGCCATGCACTGAAAATAATTCAATGAACCATCAGCATTCTTTGTCAACCCAGCATTTGTTACAATCTGGTAATTCCCAAGACGAAAACCATTCATTATCATTTGATAACACAGGCCTGGAAGAAGTCCTTTTTGTAGCGCAATTAACCCATCATACCTTCCTATTGTGTAAAATGCATGAAACACATTGCGATAATGAACCTTGTAAGAACCTCTTGCTTGTAATTCTCCTTGCAACTGCATCCTTGTTTTGACGACCTCTAGTGGATTTGAAAAGACACAAGCACAACTTGTGCTGAGTCCACCAAGGACACATTCCATTCCGGGATGCATCGCTGATTTGATGGGGTTGAAATTTGTGTAGCTCTATGATGTCATTTCATTAATTGTTTCTTTTGATGCTGAAACAATGCTGTCAAGGACAGAAATTAATTCATAATTTGAAAAGAATAACTCTAAATGAGTGGAATCTTTCCAAAAAGTATATGTACAGAATATCGATTGTCCTCAATAGATCTTTCTTCAAAGCCAACTAGTTTTGTAAGGACCATTTTCCATGCATATTGTAAAGTTTAGCAAATCTATGTATTTTAAAGGAGAATTTCAAGAATTTCATCACTGCACTCCCCTTTTTAATCTTTAATTTCCCATTGTAATCTTTGATAATACTGTTGAAAAGTATCTGTTGTGTTGTGATTTTAAAACATGACCGTTACACCACCCCATACCCACAAGAATTTTTTGCAGGCCTAAAAACTCCCAGCAGACCCGCCCTCCTATTTTGACATTCACTGTCTGAAACCGTTCCTGCAAAATCAGTTTGAAAAAGGGCGCTATTAATAAAATCATTACAAACATACTTTGATCTTTGATTTGATTTTAAATTCCACTACATACAAACTCCTATATTAAACAACTTACAACAAATTATTATATTATAAATAATTACAAATTACAAACTAAAATACAAGAGGAAAGGATACAGACGACAATACAATATACTCATAAAATAACAGAAAGATTACTAGAGAATTGGTATGAAATGAATGAAGGGGAATTCTTAAGGAGGAACTCTCTCAGTAGTTAAGCTAATCGAATACTTACTTCTTTCCAATCGTAAAACTCTTTGAAGAGGTTATTGAAGCATTTGTGAGGATTATCTTTTTCGGACGTCCATCTTCGAATTAGGCCTAGAAAGTCTGAATACGATTTGGTGTGTTGTTGTTGTTGCAGCCTAAAGAGAGGTTTTGATTTTGGCGCGAATTTTTTGGGCCAAAAGGGAGGCCATTGCACGCAGTTCAGTTCAGTTCGGTTCAGTTCAGTTCAGTTCAGTTCAGTTCAGTTCAGTTCAGTTCAGTTCAGTTCAGTTCAGTTCAGTTCAGTTCAGTTCAGTTCAGTTCAGTTCAGTTCAGTTCAGTTCAGTTCAGTTCAGTTCGGTTCAGTTCAGTATGTTTACAGAAGCGAGAAGTTTGGAAACAGAGACGTAGGAACCGGGGGCACTGCGGGCACGTGCCCCCCCCCCAAGATTTTGAAATAAACAAAAAAGTGCCCTTTTTCTTCAGGAAAAGCCCCTTTAGCTTATTGAAAAAAGTGCCCTTGAAGTGTCGTGCCCCTCCAAGTTTAAGATGCTTCTTACGGCCCTGTTTGGAAAAGAAAAATGAGTGTGCCAGAAAACCAGCCATTTACATAAGATATCTTCTTCTAAATGAAATATTACCGGAAACATATAAAATGTTCCCCGAATAAGAAGGTAAGGAAAACAAATAAGTAGGAAACACAAATTGACAAGTACAAGGAAATGCATAACATGGATAAATAAAGATATGTTTCTTTGAGAATCAACATTCTGTTTTAATTTCTATATTATTTTAAATATTATAAATCTGATACAATTTTTTCCCACAAGGCATAGAAATTTTTTAAACATCGTTGCTGCAAAATATGGAAGCTCTCGAGGCCTGGTAGAAGTGGCAAACTGGAACGTTGGCCTAATGACCTTCATTGGGGCCAATCATTTTGATTGTTCACGTCTCTCAATCGGAATTTGAAGACACCTTGATGTGTACTCAAGAAAATAGTTATCTTTCTCGTGAAATCAAAAGATACGCTCTTCACATCAATCAAAATTTCCAGTTTTCTTCTTGCTAATGATTATTTCTCTTCTTTTCCTATGATTACTTGAAACCACCGTTAGATTTGTTGTCTAGGAAAACAAAAAACACAGTCACATTTTCAGTAACCAACGCATCTGAGGCCCTCTGAGGGGGATCAAAATTCCCTTCCTCCTTGTTCCCAAAAAATTAGGTTTTTTGACAAATTTGTTGCCGTCTTTCCAGACTATTTTCAAGAATATTCCATCGTTCCCAGCTTAAAAATTCCGAGTTTCTGCTGTTCTCTAAAGCCCCTGGGAAGGCCTCCGATCTGTGAGAAGATAGCAGCAGAACTGAAACTTAAGGTTACCCCAAGAAAATCTTTACAAATTTTAATGTTACTGCAGAGAAGCATAATTTTTAATCATTTAAAAACTTAATTTCTTCTTTAAAATGATGGCCAAAACAACCCCCAAAACCCCCCTCCCACTGAACCGATGGGGGACTTCCGTAACAACCCACAACAACAGACTTCCGACAACAAACAAAACATGCAGCACAAATTTCTATCCTGCTGTGTTTTGAAATAAGCCACTAGGAAACTGCTAACCATAAAAATAAATACACGTATTTGTTTTATAAGAAGCTGCTTATAATAAACTCAACTCTCAGATCGTCAAAAACATAAGAAACTCCAGTACTGGAAAAAAATTAGTTAAGAAACTATTTATTTTAGTCAAGGAAATCCTTAGAATATTTTTACCTTATTTTCACTTGTTTCCTGTATCATATTATTTGGAAGGCACTTGAGTAATGTCTAAACATTGGAAGGGCTTCAAAAATTTCGTTTTGAAATGTTCACCAGGGCACAGGAACTGAACATGAAGATTGTTATGGTAGTCGTAAGAAACTCGTAAGAAACTCCGAGTACTGAAAGTATGATAATTTTAAGAAACTTTCAGTACTGGCTCAAATTCTTAGTTTCTTATAAAAAATACGTGTAGTCACCATCTCAAAATCGTTACAAGTAATCATTACATTTAATCTCGAAGTAAATTCATCATCTTACCATGTTATAAATCTTTAGGACTTGTTGTAGATTTATGATCTAAAAAGAAATATTATTTTTAATTTTGTTAGTAGGATTTCGGTAGTGAATGTTGATTTCAAGGCATCTTTTAACATACAAAGTGGTGGGGAAATTCCCCACCAGCCCCTTCAATGTCCCCACCAGTACTGCCCTTTTCCCCACCAGTGAGGAGCCCTTTGCTGTCAAAAAATGTTTTCAAAATATGATAGATGCAGATTGAAGACAGGCTTGATAAAAGACATATTATACCCAGCATTTTTATACCACCCCTTTGTGTCAAGTTTGTTATCAGATTCGTCATCTCGTTTTACAGTTTGTGTTGATGTTAACTTGTTATTAGATAATTATTTTGTTTCGAGAATTCATTATTGTGTGTGAGTTATAAACTGATGACGTTCACTGTACAGGAAAGCACAGGCAACAGAGACAGCTTCTCTCGCAGCTTACCAACACAAATAACTGATTCTATCGACTTTGTAAAATGAATTTTGGGGCTAGGTGCCCTTTCAATAGGTTCCCAACCAATAAAAATTTCTTAAAGATGCCCTGGTTTATTTCGATAGTACAATGTGGTATTACTCGCTTCTGAGAATCATAGCTGGCTTAATCCCAGGGTGGATACTCCTTATTTTTCAATTCGGAAGGGACCATGCCAGTATTTCTTTGCTTACCCCTATATATTGAGTGTGATGTTTTGGGGAACCCAAATATTATCATTCATTCCTAGTTCTGGCTTCTGGAGATCCCACATCTTGTTATTTATTGCATTGTACGAATGACTTAATCGGTCACTGCAATGAATGGAGCCAAATTGCGTGATTCTCCCTTCTTTAAGATTCATTAACACAACATTTAGAATAGTGTTTATGATGTTATTTACAGACCCAAAATACCAAATATTGATTTAAGGCAAGATTTCAGACCCCAAATATTTGCACGGAAAGTTAGGGAGTACCACCTATGGTGTGAGGCATGCATAAAAAACTTGTATCACAGACAAACACCTATTGAGAGATGTGAGTTTTGCACACACATTTGGTATGACCGAAAAACATCTATTCATAGATGTCCCAAACGCACACACAATCGGTTTAACCAAAAGACATCTATTGATAGATGTCCCAAAAGAACACACAATCGGTATAACTAAAAGACATCTATTGATAGATGTCCCAAAATCACACACAATCGGTATCACCAAAAGACATCTATTAAAAGATGTCCCAAAAGAAAACACAATCGGTATAACCAAAAGACATCTATTGATAGATGTCCCAAAAGCACACACAATCTGTATAACTAAAATACATCTATTGATAGATGTCCCAACATCACACACAATCGGTATAGCCAAAAGGCATCTACTGATAGCAGTGGCGGAGCCAAGGGGGGGAATGGGGGGGGACAAGTCCCCCCCCCCACTTTTCTCCGAGGTCAGTTTTCCAATTCGTCTAAATCCATTGAGAAAATATCTAAGGAGGGGTTAGGTAGTTATCTCTAGAGTTTGATAGACAAATAAGGGTGCTCCCTGAGGGTAAAAAGGGCGTTTCCTGTGTATAAAAAGGGCGTGGCCCTGAAAATTTTTCCTGGGGGCTACGCCCCCAGATCCCCATTTTCTTTTGTCCCCTCCACTTTTCTGCGGCTGCCGCCGCCACTGACTGATAGATGTCCGAAAAGCACACACAATCAGTATCACCAAGAGACATCTATTGAAAGGTGACAATAATCGTGTTCTATCACAAGCGTGCCATTGGCTACCAAATTGGAGACAATTTTAGTGTTCTATCATAACGGTGTCATTGCCTACCAAATTGGTGACAATATTCGCGTTCTATCTCAAAAGCACACACAATCGGTATAACGAAAAGACATCTATTGATAGATGTCCCAAAAGCACACACAATCAGTATAACGAAAAGACATTTATTGATAGATGTCCCAAAAGCACACACAATCGGTATAACCACAAGACATCTATTGATAGATGTCCCAAAAGCACACACAATCAGTATAACGAAAAGACATCTATTGATAGATGTCCCAAAAGCACACACAATCAGTATGACAACAAGACATCTATTGATAGATTTCCAAAAGCACACACAATCGGTATAACGAAAAGACATCTATTGATAGATGTCCCAAAAGCACACACAATCAGTATAACCAAAAGACATCTATTGATAGATGTCCCAAAAGCACATACTATAAATAGATGTCCCAAAAGCAACCAACAGACATCTATAAAGATAACCAACAGACATCTATAAATAGATGTCCCAAAAGCACACACAATCGGTATAACAAAAAGACATCTATAAATAGATGTCCCAAAAGCACACACAATCGATACAACCAAAAGACATCTATTGATAGATATCCCAAAAGTGCACACAATCGGTATCACCAAAAGACATCCATTGATACATGTCCCAAAAGCACACACAATCGGTATAACCAAAAGACATCTACTGATAGATGTCCGAAATGCACACACAATCAGTATCACCAAAAGACATCTATTGATAGGTGACAATAATCGTGTTCTATCACAACCGTGCCATTGCCTACCAAATTGGTGACAATATTGGTGTTCTATCAGAATTGTGTCATTGCCTACCAAATTGGTGACAAAATTTGAGTTCTATCAGAATTGTGTCATTGGCTACCAAATTAGTGACAATATTCATGTTCTATCAGAATTGTGTCATTGCCTATCAAATTGGTGACAATATTCGTGTTCTATCAGAATTGTATGATTGCCTACCAAATTGTTGACAATATTCGTGTTCTATCAGAATTGTGTGATTACCTACCAAATTGGTGACAATAGTCGTGTTCTATCAGAATTGTGTCATTGCCTACAAAATTGGTGACAATATTCGTGTTCTATGAGAATTGTGTCATTCACTACCAAATTGGTGACAATAATCGTGTTCTATCACAACGGTGTCATTGCCTACCAAATTGGTGACAATATTTATGTTCTATCAGAATTGTGTCATTGCCTACCAAATTGGTGACAATA